>JABUQX010052372.1:0-2500 GCA_015478945.1 Trachelipus rathkii
ATATATATATATATATATATATATATATATATATATATATATATATATATATATATATATATATATATATATATATATATATAAATATATCTACTATATAATATATATATATATATATACTACAAACTACTGTTAAAGAGTTATTTATGATATTTGCAATATTTAACATTAGTTATGAATAAATTGTCGTAAATACCTTTTCTGGTCAAGCATCTGTGGTTGGAATAAAATTTTATTATAATAAATAAGTCTGAGAATATTAATTAAAAACTTGTTAAATTAATTGTCACTCTGGGGCCACCATCATTTTGATTTTTTAAGTTTCCTAGCACGTGCATGTATGTTTTTATGCATTTATAATAATCAGCCGTGTAATCATAACTGTTACGAGACTATTAAGCATTAATTATAACAACCGAATTGCTGCTGCTGCTACTTAAAATAATAATAATAATAATAATATTAATAATAATAATAATAATAATAATAATAATAATAATAATAATAATAATAATAATAATATTAATAATAATAATAATAATAATAATAATAATAATAATAATAATAATAATAATAATAATAATAATAATAATAATAATAATAAAAAGAAGAGACAAATACATTTACATAATAGGTGGATTTTTTTTCCTTTTGTAACCTATTTATTTTATTTTATTTTATTTTATTTATTTATTTATTTCGTTTCAGCTAAGTTGTTCGATTATCTTGTAGAGCATGGTACTTAGCAGAGATTTAGTTACTGCACAATAATTCTTAGAGATTCCACTTCACGATCTCTAAATCTGAATGTCCATTCCGCATTTTAGTTACTGCACAATAATTTTCCAGAGCAACATGGCCCTCTTGCTTTTGAGCTAGCAGTGTTATCTAGGAATCTGGAATTCCTATCCGGACCGTAGTTACTGCATAATAATTTAAACTTGCTATCTCTATATCTATATCTTGCTATCTCTATATCTTGGTGTCCTTTCCTTAATAATTATTCAGAACAGCCTACCCCACCTGCTTTGGAGGTCACAGCTCTATCTCGAAATCTGGATGTCCGTTTCAGTTCATAGTTACTGCACAAAAGGAAAATATTGAGGCAATCAATACCATTACTTGCATAGTTGTAGCATGCATTTTGAGGATTCAATCATTCTTTATATTTTCAGTTTATTTGTTTGAACAATTGATAGAACGCAATTTATTGCTGTTTAAATTTATTTAAGAAAATCTATATTTTTTATCATATGCTCGTAAGTTGTAGCGTGTGTGCGTCTGGTCTTTGTCAAGGTCGGGTGGCCCATAATTAGATATCGTTTGTCGTCTTGGGTAGGGGTGATATCCTTGGTATTGAGAGGAGTAGGCTATACTTATATATTCTATACTCTTATTCTTGAAGAGAAGGGTAGTGCCCAGAGCGAAGACGAAACAGTATTGAGCGAGTTTTACGGTCCAAGAATACTTCTGTTGGATAAATTTCTGCTGGATATGTTTGGAAAATGATGTTGTTTCGATATGCGGATATTATTCTTTGGCTTATCTGTATGTGCAAATGTTTTTTGCTGGGGGAGATGGGGGTGGAGGGGTTTATATATATATATATATATATATATATATATATATATATATATATATATATATATATATATATATATATATATATATATATATATATATATATATATATATATATATATATATATATATATATATATATATATATATATAATATATACATATATATATAAATCTATATATTTATATATATATATATATATATATATATATACTCTTCTTCTTCTATATATATATATATATATATATATATATATATATATATATATATATATATATATATAATAACTAATATATATATATATATATCTATAGTTGTACCAATGAGTTTCCACTAGACCATCTCCGAATTTGATGAAATGTATGCAGTTTTAATATATGTAAAAAAAAATTAGGTCCCAGATCTCAATACAGGAAAGACACTTTGTAATATGGACCCTAAGTGAAAACTCCCGTAAAATAATGCCCAAGTTTTTTTTTTTTTTTTTTTTTTTTTTGATAAAGACCACCATTTGATATGAATTAAAAGTAAACATGAAGTATCTTTAATTTGAAACATATCCTATCTTTTTGTTTTTAACTTACTACCAAGTTTATTGCGCTTTAACTTCAAATGAAGAAATGTGCCGAGAAAAATTAAAGTCGAATTTATTATTGTCGTTAATACCAAATGCCCCAAATGACCCAAGACCCAATTCACACCAGAAAGAAAGAAACTAGTTATCATTGTGTCCATTCTTTATTGTGTGAAACTATTATCATCTAAACTTGTCATTTTTTTTTTCTTAAATTTCTTTTGTCTTTTGTCTTTATGCCGATCGATTTTCTTTTACTCATTTGAGTCTGACCCTTCCAAATACAAACACTTGATAGTATGTAGCTGATGGCGTCTACTCCATCCTTGGTAGTATATAGATTA
>JABUQX010052372.1:15000-22500 GCA_015478945.1 Trachelipus rathkii
TATATATATATATATATAATATATATATAATATATTATATATATATATATATATAATGTAATATTTTATATATACAAAAAAAAAAAAAAAATTATAGCCACAAGTCCTAAATTAGGTAAGCGTTTTTTCAAAATCAATTGTAAATGCCCTAATAAGCTGTTAGGTTAGGTTAGGTTAGGTACCTTTATAAGCTACATTCCACCCTTAAAATTATTAATTTTTTTTTATCTTTTTCGCTATCATAAATTTACGTCTCTTCATTTATATATATATATATATATATATATATATATATATATATATATATATATATATATATATATATATATATATATATATATATATATATATATATGATCTGAGGTTATTACTCAGACCAATTAAGTAAGTAATTAATAATTAGATGATGGAGTAAAAAGGGTTTTTCTGCTTTTGAAGTTTATTAATTGTGCACGTGAAATAATAATATGACAGATGATATAATCAATTTTGTAATCACAATGGTCAGAAAGTACTTAATTATGGAATAGACAAAGTTAATTGGATATAATAATAATGACACGGCAAACTGCCGGCTTGTTGGCCCTATGCTACCTGACTAATACGTCTGCCTCTCTCGGCATCTAAAATCACAATCCTCTTTCGGCTGGGGCCACTTAGGGCGGCTTCCAAAAGCTCTCCCCAAACCGTTACAAGTTTTGAATCTTTTAACCCTAAAATGTAGGCATTGTTAGGCATTTGTATGCCTCCAGTGATTTTCCACTTGTATTTCAAGGAGTTTGAGAGCTTCATTCCCCTCCTTATATAGGGGAAATATAGCACCTAGGTGCCCCTCCCTCTCTCCTTAGTTTTGCATCTGGTAAACGAACGTTTACCAGATCAAAGTGGTGTCCCTGGAGTATAGCTCAAACAAATTGGAACAGCAAATGGAAGAGAGCTTCCATTTGAGATAATTTCAATATGTTTGATAGTTAGCCACACAGAATGCCTTCCTTAATTCTATTACAAACAATCTCAAGGATAGAGGAAGGAAGATAGGTGGAAAACTACTTGAGGAGGGTAAATTACAACTACTAAATATTATTATTCAATACTTTGTGTACACAATCTTTGCACTTGCAAAATTTCTAATTACATACCCTTTGACCGAATTACCTGTAAAAGAAAAGATTAGTAAGAGGTTTTCTACCTATGATTTCTTTCTCTCACAATTTTATTATTTTTATTTCTCTGCTATTTTCTACTCTGATCGGCCTCCGCTAAATGGTAATAGATCTTTATGTTTCTTAAATTCTCTGCTACCGGCTGACCATTTTTTAAGATATAAACTGTATTATTAGTGAAACGTAACACCTTATAGGGCCCCTGGTACTTTTGTTCGAGCTTGCCTAAATTATATTGCTTGTTTCTTACAAGGACTAGCTTGGCTTCCTTCAAATTTTTGGGAACGAACACGGATCGGTTCTTCAAAGTGGCTCTCGGTGCCAACGGCTGAGCAAACAACCCTGCTAACTTGTTTAAATATTTATCATAACACATAGCTTCTCCAGGTCTCTCTGTGTCTACTAATCTTCCCGGTATATTCACGTTTTGGCCAAAGAGCACCTGAGACGCTGTGATACCATTTTCATTTAGTGGGGACGTTCGTATTGCAAAGAGCGCAAACGGCAGGACTGATACCCAATCGTGATGTTTGAACTCATTTTCGCTTAACATGCAACGAAGGCTGCTTAATAAAACTCGATGCCTATTTTCAAGATTTCCGTTGACTTGTGGGCTTCCCACTGTGGTGCAGATATGTTCTGCCCCAATCATCTTACAGACCTCTTCAAACAGATGAGCTTTAAAGCATCCTCCATTGTCACTGAGGATTTTGTCAGGCACTCCAGTGAAAGGTAGAATCTCATACAATAAGACTTTAATGACGCTCTCAGCATTCATCTCCTTTAAAGGGATGGCAAAAAGATAACTACTGTACCTATCGATGGCAGTAAACAAATATTTATACCCCCGGCAGGGGGTCATCTTAAGAATGTCAATTTGCAACATTTCGAACTTATAGGTCACCTCTTTGAACTGGCCATAATTAGGACTAATAGTGCGTGCGCTTTTGCTTATTTGGCATTCATTACAAGCTCTAACGATCTCTTTAACCCGCGAGTGAATCTTCTCAAATACAAACTCCGACTTCACTGCAATTTCCGTTCTCTTAATCCCGAGGTGACCTTGCAAGTGCAACGTCCTTACCACTTCCGGTATACAGGTCTCGGGCAAAATGACACGCGAATACCCCATTGATACATCCACAAAAATCTTTAAAATTTCTTTATTAAACCAGAATTGCTGTTCGACCATTTTCAACCCACTTTTTTCTCGGTTATTGATTAATGACTTTATAAATGTATCTTCTTTTTGCTTTTCGCTTATGTTTTTGTAATCAATACTTTTTAAGAATCTATCTATCACTAGCTTATTTCGTTTATTGCATTCTGAAATCAAATTTACTGTTAATTCTTCTAATATTTCTCTATTCTCTCTTTTATCATCCTTTTCCTTTTCTCTTTCGTACCTGGATAGTAAATTTCTTTCTAAAGCGACACGTGTCTCGGGTAACATATGCGGTTGGTTAAAGGTCTGCGTGGGTTGTATACTATTTTCTACAACTTTACGGCAACTATTTTTATGGCCTTCCCTTATAGTATTATTTGTAAAATTTAAATGGCCTATGAATGAACCTTTGTCAAGTGTTTCTTCACTCTCTTTTTTGTTTGTTTGTTCGTCCGCTATTTGGAAATTTTTGTTATTTTTAATGATATATTCATTGAGCGGGTTGTTTTTTAGAGTAATTAATTTAAACAGAACATTATAAGAGCTTAATAAAGTAAGTTGACGGACTTGTTTGGCGTTTTGGTTTAAAACATCATTGGTTTTGTTATATAAAGTAATTAATTCTTTTATATGAGTGAATACAGTGATCTTTCTTCCACTCAATAAATATCCGAACTTATTAAACATTTTTGTAAGTATTAACAGTTGTTTATTTATCTCATCATATCTTTTTTCAATAGCCGACTGGGTGGAGGAAAAGAAAGCATAGGGTCGGCTTTCTTGGTCATCTCCA
Source organism: Trachelipus rathkii (assembly GCA_015478945.1). NCBI lineage: Eukaryota > Metazoa > Arthropoda > Malacostraca > Isopoda > Trachelipodidae > Trachelipus > Trachelipus rathkii. The sequence continues at coordinate 18,122 of JABUQX010052372.1, forward strand.
AGAATAACTCCGGATAAAGCGTTTGAAGAGGCATGAATAAATATTTTTATGGGGGTTGAAGTACCGGGGTAGGCTAATAGGCATGAATTTTTTATAGCGTTTTGAACAGCGCTAAAAGCCTTCTCCGACTTTTCGTTCCACAATATTTTCTTTCTGGAGTAAGATTTTCCTTTAAATAGTCTGTTAATGGACCCATTAAATCTGCTAAGCAAGGAAGCATAATTCTGTAAAACGAAAGTTTTCCAATTAATCCTCTCATCTCCCTAATAGTATGCGGTTTTTTATAAGTTACTATCTCAGCGACTTTCTCTGGATTCGCTCTAACACCTTCAGCGCTTATTATGAAGCCTAAATATTCTACTTCAGAAACTCCAAATTTACTTTTTTTTTCATTAATACTAATATACAAATAATTCAATCTTTTTAACACAGTCTCCACGAGTCTTTCATGCTCTTCAGCTGTGTTTGTGAACAGTAAAATATCGTCAATATATACGTGACAATTTTTTAAGTCAGACAATAATATATTCACCATTCTTTGAAATGCTGCAGGCGAGTTTATAAATCCCATTGGCAGAGAGGTGTATAAGAACGTTCCCAGATTACTCGTGATTGCAAAGTACTTCTGGCAATCAGGATGCAATGGCAGGTTATAGAAGCCATTTGTCAAGTCTATCTTGCTGAAATACCGAGCACCTTTGAGTGCGAAAATAGCATCGTAAATATTTGGAAGACCGAATATATCCACCTCTGTTCTTTTGTTAAGTTCTCTAAAATCTGTCACTAGTCTAACTCTCCCCCCCCCTTTATCTAAAACACTAAACGGTGCTGACCAAGTGGCATTTGCTCTTTTCAACACACCTGCCGCGACTAATTGATTTAATTCCTTCTTTGTAGCATCGTAAAGTTTGTGTGGAATCCTACGGCCAGGTAACCTTATAGGCGAGCCTTTTATGGTCGGCTTGTATGGGTATGCACAGGCCAACTCCCTCAATATCGTTTCGGGTATATCTCCCACTTTTTTCCCTCCCCCCAATTCTGTCTCCAGTTCACTTCCTTCTCTCTTATCCCCCATTTCTTGTCCCCCATACTTAGAAAATATTTCATCCCATTTTTTTCGTTGTTTTATTTTTAAATGAACATTCTCATCTAAATACGGGTTTAAAAATAATGTTTTATACTTATACAAAATATCATTAAGAGGAAAGAGTGGGCTAAAAGGCAAAGAGGTGAGAGTTTTAGGGGGAGATTCATGCGAAAGATCATGGGAGAGTGCGTTTATTTTTAAAGAGGATATAGAATGACCGGGCCTTAATAATACGGTATGATTGGTATTAGGATCAATGAGTACATCGTTCTTAAAATCTATACCAAACCCAAAATGTTTCAAAAAAGTGATACCTAATATGTTTAGTTTTACATCTGCTATATACAATTTGTGTTTATATATTTTATTCAAACCAATGTCTAAATCTATATTAATATAATCGTAAACATTTATTTTGGTGCCGTTGGCGGCTAAAATGTGGCCCATGGGTCGTTTCGACCTATGAATGGGGCTAGCACCGATCAGGTCGATCTCGCGGACCCGCTATCTAATATGTAAAATTTATTATCAATTCTATTCAATACTTTATATAACTTAGAGCCAGCTACATCACCTTTAGAGAGAGGAGTGTTATTTGTTCTTTCTTGGACGGCTGAGATAATTGGTTCTCTGCACAAATTAGAATTCAAACATATACCACCCGTCTCTCTAAAAGCTTCGCATTCTGCGCTCGATGATAATACCTTCCGATCATTCTCATATCCGTTACTCAAATAATTATTAAAGAAAGTATAACCGACATGCATATTAGAATTATAATTACATAATACCTGATTATTAATCTCACTCATATTTTTATTTTTTAATATATGAGCTATGGCAATTTGATCTTTTTTTATTTCATTTTCAATATCAGTTTCGCTTATATGGCAATCGCTTTCGGGTTTCTCAACCTCACAGGTATTTACAATAGAAATATTTTTGTTATTTATTTTACATGGAATCTCACTATTATATAACCTTTCATTTTTATTATTAACAGAATTAAAGTTCACATCATTCCATTTTATTATTACTATTTATTATTATTTATATAATTATTATTATTTTATTAATTATTATTATTATTATATTATTTATTATTATTATTATTATTATTATTATTATTATTATTATTATTATTAGTTTTAATATTGCCATAGCTTGTTTCAGCATTAAATTTGAAAATCTTTACATAATTATTAAACGATACTGTTTTACCTCGATCTACTTTCTTGTCGCGGCCATCTAGATGAGATGATGACCCAGATTTCAGTTTCCCTGAGTGGTGGTTGTATGATGGGGGTTGGCAGCAGCCCCCCCCTCGTGAGGGTATACCAGAGTATAAAGAGGACATTCCTCACTTTCACATTTGTATGCTTTTAACCAATGCTTCTTATGATAGAAACATACATTATTATAGCCATCATTATTCTGTTGTGAAGCATAGTTCTCATATCTACGTCTAGGCTGGCTCCTACCCCTCCTTGAGTGTGGCTGCCAGCTGTCTGAAGATGGCTGCCAGCCAGTAGAAGGTGGCTGTCTCTGCGCTAGTTGGCTGAGTGAGTCGGCCACGCTTTTGGCTGTGTCCAATATGTTTTGTAATTGAGTCAAAATCTTCTGCTGAGTCTCCGCTTGTTCCTTTCTTGAGTCGCGTTCATGTGAGTAACTTCGTGAGCGGTTATTTTGGTTCGAATTGGTCTCCTCTGAAAGCTGATTCACATTTCCCCAGTAGGGGGGATCTCTCCCATATTGGGGCATCGGTTGGAAATTTTTATGTACAAAGTTCTTGAAAAGATCGTCGGCCACCACCACAAGTTTATTGATGTCATTATCTTGAGCTAAGGAATACAGACTCATCTGGACCTGAGGCGGCATCTCATTAAGGAAGAGCTCTTGTGCGAATTTCGGATTGTTTTCTACGAGTAACTCAAAGTTCTTCCGTCCCAACACCTCTTTCACACGGTTGAGATAATGACTTGGCAATTCTGTCTTTTCCATCCCCTTTTTGAAGACATCCCTCACCCGCTGTCTCAGTGCCGGTAAGTATGTTTCCTCTATGCGACCCATTAGTTCTTCATACGCATTGTCTCTTAATGGGAACTGTAATGTAGACACAAGACTGTTGGGGAGTATGGAGGCTAAAAGTCGGACTTTCTCAGAACCCTCATTAATTCCGTTAAGTTTAAATACCGCGTTGGTCGCAGACAACCAACTAACGATATCATAGCCATCGAAGGCGGGAAGTTGGTGGGAGGAAAGAGAGCTTTTGTTTCTTCGCCCCTTTCCGAATGAACGTCTTCTTATATGTACGGGCGACTTAGGTCTATTTCTTTGAGGCGTACATTCACGTTCACTTTCTGAACTCGTAGATGATTCTTCCACTAAAGATGGTGAGGCTGATTTTGGAGGTGAGGGAGACTTCTTCGCTCGTTGTCCTTTAGGGGAGGTAGGCTTTCCTCTCCCCACTCTGAGACTTGGCGCGGTTTTCTTATTAGCCCCCATGGAGGGTTTTCGTGAACAAAGAAAGACTTGAGTGTTTTTTTTTTTTTTTTTTTTTCAAAAGCGTTTAGGCGAACAGGACTCTCACAGCGTTTGTTGCTATGGGTAAAAGTTCGTTATTTGAAGCGTTTCAAATTTCCTTTTTCTTCTTTTTTTTTTTTTTTTTTTTTTTTATCTTATTTTTTTTTTCTTCAGCAGTATTATTATGAATTATTTATTATCAGATATCACTTTCCACAGTTATTATTTTTAATAGCACGATTACACAGTTAATTTTTGATAACACTTTCACAAAATTTCACAGTTTATTCAATTACTTTTTTCACACCGTCGTTCACTGTTCAGAAGGGGATTTTTAATTATAATAATTAATAATAATGATGTAAGGTCACTATGGGCTGTCGCCAGATTATGATCTGAGGTTATTACTCAGACCAATTAAGTAAGTAATTAATAATTAGATGATGGAGTAAAAAGGGTTTTTCTGCTTTTGAAGTTTATTAATTGTGCACGTGAAATAATAATATGACAGATGATATAATCAATTTTGTAATCACAATGGTCAGAAAGTACTTAATTATGGAATAGACAAAGTTAATTGGATATAATAATAATGACACGGCAAACTGCCGGCTTGTTGGCCCTATGCTACCTGACTAATACGTCTGCCTCTCTCGGCATCTAAAATCACAATCCTCTTTCGGCTGGGGCCACTTAGGGCGGCTTCCAAAAGCTCTCCCCAAACCGTTACAAGTTTTGAATCTTTTAACCCTAAAATGTAGGCATTGTT
>JABUQX010052372.1:45000-47930 GCA_015478945.1 Trachelipus rathkii
ATTAGGGGAAAGTGGGGAGACGAAGTTATACCTAAAGTGGCCAACGTCACCCCGCCCGAGCTATACCCGGGATTATCATATATATATATATATATATAATATATATATATATATATTATATTATTATATATATATATATATCTATATATATTATATATATATATATATATATATATATATGGCCAGTCTCCGATTAGGTGCCCCCTGTATCTAAAAAAAAACACTATATCTACATAAAAACTTAATATATTTTTGAATTCAGCGTACATTGTAATGCAAGAACTAAAAAAAAAAAAATAATAATTATTAATTTTATTAATAACACCAAAAATATTATAATCGTAACGTTTCCCAACTTAATTTAAACTGATACATAAAAAATCCACGTTTCTCCTTATTATTGTTCAATAACTTTAGAGGAAACTAAAAATCATTGCACAATTTAAAAATTAGCAAATAAAACTTAACGTTAAATTAAATTGAAAAAATTAGGCGCGTTAGGTTAGGTTAGGTCATGTCAGGTCATCCAAAAAAAATTTAATTTCTCTAGAACATCTATCTATCATAGAGTGTGTGTGTGTGTGTGTGTGTGTGTGTGTGTGTGTGTGTGCGCGCGCCCGTGTGCGTATGTTCGCCTTAACATTGAAAAGAAAATATTGGGGGACTCATGACTTTGGAACGCGAAAATTTGGGGGAACAAAATTATCGTACATGAAACCTATTTATTATTATTATTAATTTTTTTTTTATCTCACTTTATTTTTTTATTTCTACTTCATTTTCCTCCATTACATTGTGCGCTGATTTCAAAAATGTATTCAGTTTTTACGTAGCTATCATAGTTTTTTTTACATACATGGGACATCTAATCTGGAGGCTGACCTATATATATATATATAATATAGTCATATATATATAAATATATATATATATATATAATATAAATATATATATATATATATTATATATATATATATATATATATATATATATATATATATATATATATATATATTAGAAGGAACGTTCCGCAATTTATGTCCGCAATTCCGCAATTGCGGAATAGCCAAAATAAATTGACGAAGTTCGAATTGGTGAATAATTTTGAAAAATTGTCTGGTAAATGACAACAGTTTTAAACCATGCCTAAATCATTCCGCAGTCTAGAGGACCTAACCCAAAATATTGCCCTTTTCTGTATCTAGCTTAATTTATAGTCCACAAATTTTTACACGTTGGCCATCTTTGTACGTTTGATAGCAACACCGAAAAATCGTTTTTTTTTTTTTTTTTTTTTTTTTTTTTTTTTTTTTTTTTCTTCAAATGATCATGTTTTAAACAGGTTTTTTTTTTTTCTGATGTAAAATTTATCAATATTATAAATGATATTTAGTGTTACTATTAATCGACCGATTCTCAGTATCGATAATATTTAGTTCTCGATTGTCCTATAAAGTTATAATCGATATTGACCATTTATTCGTAGCACCACTTTTTCTTAATAGCAGAACGTATATTTATTTCCAACATTGCATTTTATCAAGTTTTGTGCCCTGACATTTGCTCTGATTTTTATATTTTATCACTGAAGGCGGGTAACATTGAGAATAAATTCGTGTTTTTTTTTTATAAATTTCTGAGAATGTGCGTATATATACTGGTAAATAATACAATGCTTAAACACGTTAAAATAAGCAGTAGTAATTACTATTTAGTAATTACAATACTTAAACGTGAGAATAAAATTGTGGTGGTAAAAATTGCATTAACATGTGTCTTGGAGCCTAAATCCATTATAAATATCATATTTTTTACCATATATTTTAATATTTTTATAATATATTATTATAATATTTTAATATTACCATATTTTTACCATAATTTATGAAACGTGTCACCACCAAATTTCAGATAAATTGTATTGTACATTCAACATAAATGATGAATAAAATAATATATAATTGGTACCAACATCAAAAATCTACTCATGACAAAAACATATATATATATATAATATATATATATATATATATATATATATATATATATATATATATATATATATATATATATATATATATATATATATATATATATTTAAATTATATATATATATATATATAAATATATAATATATATAATATATATATATAATTTTTCATTAAAATAAAATATTTCCCCAAACGAGGAAGAACCTACTAGGGAAGTAATTATCCGGTTATCCGGCCGGATAACAATGATATCCGGCCGGATACCGGATAGTCAAAAACTTGGCCGGATAGGCCGGATACCGGATAGTTGCCGGATATCCGGCCCATCCCTAATTATATATAATAATAATAATAATAATAATAATAAATAATAATATATATATAATAATAATATATATATATTATATATATATAAAGGGGTACATTTTTAAATGTTCAAATGTCGGTGATATTCTTATGTATCTTAATTATCGATATATATTTAGTTGTAATTAGAAGTACATTTATATCTTAATCTCTAAGATTAAACGATTGGCGTTAAGCACACAAATGAACTGGCATATTAAACCTATTCTTAACCTAGTCTAACCTAACCTAATCCTAACTAACCTAACCTAACCTAAACCTAACCTAACCTAACCTAACCAACCTAACCTAACCTAACCTAACCTAACCTAACTAACCTAACCTAACTAACGTTGGCTGACGGGTTGCTTCTTCTCTCCCAGCTAGAAGATGGAAAGAATCTGACGAATGAATTCTGATATATAATATATATTATATATATATATATATATATATATAATATATTATATATATATATATATATATACTATTATATATATATATACAATATAAATATATATATATATTATATATATATAGATTTATATATAATATAATATATATAATATATAATATTTAATATATATATATATA
>JABUQX010052373.1:0-7500 GCA_015478945.1 Trachelipus rathkii
GTGATCGCCGTAAGAGGCGTTCTATCTTGCGGCGAAAATGTATGAATCGTATGGATACATGGAATAACAGAAGAATAAATGTTGAGGAGAAGAGGAGAAGAGGTGATGAATGTATTTAGAAAGGGCATATGATTTGCCAGCTGTGACTGAAACAAAGATGTAAGGAAACGTTGAAAAAAAAAATGGTGTGGTGGGAAATGTGTTTGTGTTGGTGTGGAAAGGAACATGAGAGGGGGATAGAAAGATTTGCATTTCTGATGAGGGAATTGTGGCTGGAGAAGCTTATGATATGATTTTGGTGTGTGTGAGTGATATATTGGCTCATTAAGTTTGAATAGGTAAAAGAATGTGTGGTTGCGACATATGGTCCATCTGAGGGTAATGTTTAAGAGTGCGATTTTCTGGATATATCTGAATGAATGTTTTGGATGGGGTAAGTAGGGGATTTAGTTCATTTGCCCCAATATCTGCCCACCTAAGGTTTTTTTATACAGTTGTCACCACCACTCACAGTCAGAGCCCTATCAGGAAGGGGTGTAGTACGCCCAAAAAATCACCCATTAGCCCAAGATTACACAGATGAGAGAAGACGCGCAGCTTTAAAGTGAGGGGAGATTAAATTCAAACAAGGACATGACAGAAGATGAGAAGAGGACATTCCCACAGAACAGAGGTGGCGGGGAAAAGAATGAGCACCAGCAGCGAACTAGCCTGGGGTTACCAATATCAACACAAAACCTGTGCGCGATACGCACCCCTTGGGCTACGAGGGCATCGTAAAGGTGGTGGTACGCAAATGATAAGTTTCCTCGAGCACTTGCCGCTGGGGTCCCTATAGAATAGAGATAAAGCACTAACAGAACACAGTTTATAAGCCTTTTTGGGCCTTTGACTCGACCTATCCAAAAGCCGGGTGAAACCAGAGCCCCTCCAGATATGAGAGCAGTACTCCATACAAGGGCTGATGAGATCCTTGTATAGCTGGAGCAACTGAGAAGAGAAAAAAAAGTCTCGCATCCAAACAGAACTCCCAGTTTTTATTTGAGGCCGCCCTAGCAACCATTGTGATGTGAGGTTCCAAGACATTTTTTGTTTATGTTAAGGCCATGAAATGTTATATTGTCAACAGGAGAGACGAGAGAACCGTCGAAAGCGATAGGAAGTTAGAATGCGGTTTAGAGAAGGAGATTTGCAGAAGTTGGGTTTTTAAGGAAAATTGAATTTCCCAAGGTTGAGACGACCCATCCGAAATTCTATCCAGATCAGTGAGAATAGAATAGGAATGATTAAGACGAGAGGCAATTCTAGAAGTAAAGAAGAAGCAGAACTGAAGTGAGTTGAAGAATGACAGGGTCGAAGCATCGACATATGAGTGGAAGAGTTAGATGTGCAGGTGAGAAGATCATTTAATGAAAAGTAGGAATACAGTGGAGAATAAGACAGAACCCTGAGGAAGCACAACTATTGACAGAAAAAGAAGAAGTCGCCATATCAACAGCCGATATTTAGAGATTTTAAAGAGAAAGGTAGACATAATTAAGCAAAGAGAAAGAGGAAATACCCAAGGAAGGGCAAGCTTAGAAACAAGTGACCCGTGCAAATATATCGGTCAAATGCCTTTGCAAAATGTCAGCGCCACCGACGCAGTTCCCCGTAGTTCCAAGAGCTGAAAACCATAATCGGTTGTAGATAGCAAAGTATAAACCTCTGCGCTGAAGCCGTAGCTGGCTTAATAGGAAAGAGGGAAATGAGTTTTCAAGATAAATCTAAGAAGTGATAGTTGAGAAAGGGTTTCAAAGATCCTATATCAAATAAATTGTGGAGCTATGCGCGATAGTTTTAAGGATCACAGAGCGGCTTCCTTATTTCGGAATAGCTTGGTACATGGCTGCGCAGCTTCCAACACTGAAGGAAAGGGCTAGTATTGAGACATAGGGGTATCAGTTGAGAAACGGAGGGGCAGGGATAGCACGGGAAGCACATCTCCCTCAAACACTCGGGGGAGGAATGTCATCTGGGTCCACCCGTCTTCCTTATCCTCTCATAAGATTCCAGGGGCCTTGTGCACCGATCAAAATGTAATCATAGGCAAAGACATAGGACACCTGAGAGGAGAAGGAGGAAGAGAAATGCCAGAATCGTCTAGGGTTGAGTTAGTGGAAAATAGGAGGCCGAAGAGATTGCCTTTTCAGTTGGAGAATTAAAAACAGAACCATCAAGGAAAGGGAGATTTACAGAAGTTGCTTGAGATGTTTTTGGCAAGAGGCAGAAGATTTGTCAGTAGCGAACTGAACCAAGGAAGTTAGCGCAATTTTGTTTGATTAAAGCCCACTTTGCTCGTCGGAGTCGCTGCAACGATTTCTAGCTGACTGAAAATTAGCGAGAGTGATGGAAGAACGAGAATTTTTCCACCCCGATACGCACTGTCTCTAGCCTGAATGGCCAGAGAACAAGCACGATCGAACCATGGTTTATGAGGAGAGAAAGATTTAGTTGAAGAAGGAATGAACTTGCTAGTCCCATCAACGATTACAGCTCCATCCTTATCTTTAAATATTTATACATCCATCCATCATTCTTATTGAGGTAGCCAAATTTGCTATCTCTGCAAACTTGTAAACCTTAGATTTAAATCCCCTGGCCTAAATATTTTATACATGTATGAGGAACAGCCACTCGACCTAAGAAATCGTTACCTCCACATTCTCCTCATATCCATTAATAAATACTTTTCATATTCATTAATTATTATTATTATTATTATTATTATTATTATTATTATTATTATTATTATTATTATTATTATTATTATTATTATTATTATTATTATTATTATTATTATTATATATATTATTAATTATTATTATAAATTATTTTTATTAACATAATATTACTTTATTATTATTATTATTATTATTATCCATTATTTAATATTGTTTTTATTATTATTATTATTATTATATTTATTATTATTATTAATTTTATTATTTATTATTATTATTATTATTATTATTATTATTATTTATTATTATTATTATTATATTTATTATTATTATTATTATTATTATTATTATTTATTATTATTATTATTATTATTTTATTCTTCAACTAATTTTTTTTTATTATTATAATTATTATGATTATAATTATTATTATTATTATTATCATTATTATTATTATTATTATTATTATTATTATTATTATTATTATTTTAATTATTAGACTTAAGCGATTCAAAAATTTTTGATCTCTTAAATAATTCTTTGGACGGTGAACCCTTGGACACCCCTTGTCCTACAACCTGTTGTATATATATACTATATATATAAATATATATATATAAATATATATAATATAATATATATATATATATATATTATATATAGTTATATTATATATATTATATATATATACATATATACATACTATATATTATATATATATAATATTATATATATATATATAATTTATATATAATATTATATATATATATATATATATATATAATATATATATATATATATATATATATTTATAATATGTATATTATATATATTATTATAATATATTATATATATATAATACTATATAATATTATATATATATATATATATATATATATTATAAAATTATATATACAGTATATATTACATATAATATATATATATAGAGGATATATATATATAGTATATATATATATATACTATTATATATATATATATATATAATAGTATATATATTATATATATAGTTATATAGTATACTTTATATTATATATATTAAGTAAATATATAATAATACAGTAAGTATAAGTATATTATATAGAATAATATATATATATACTATATACTAATATATATATAATATATATATATATATAATATATATATATATATATATATAAATATATATATTTTATATATATATATATATATATATATATATATATATATATAATATATTATATATTATATATATAATATATATTATATATTATATATATATATATATATATATATATATATATATATATACTAGAAAGAGATGAGAGAGAGAGAGCGAGGAGAGAGAGAGAGAGAAGAGAGAGAAGAGAGAAAAAAAATTTTAAATATATTTTTCAAATATCGTCATCGTCATCAATCAAATTATTACTATAATCGCATCGTCATCCGGCAAAAATTTCATAATCGTCCCATCACTATATATAATATATATATATATATATAGTATGTATATTATACTATATATATATTATATATTTATATATATATATAGTATATATATATATAATATATATTTATCATATATCTATATATATATATATACTAATATATATATATATACTATTATCGTGGCGACATCTGGTAACTTTCTTAAACTATCGTGCTCTCGTCGTCTCTTCCTCTCTCTCCTTCCTCTCATCTCGTCCTCTCTCTCGCTCTTCTCTCTCCTCTCTCTCTCTCTCTCCATATATAGTATATATTATATATATATATATATATAATATATTATTCATATATATATTATATATACTTATTATATATATATAATACTATATAGTATATATAATATATATATATAAGTTAAAATACTTGAGTTACTCCATTAAATATTTTCTTTATTCAAATTGTTTTCTTTGTTGATTTATGAATAGCTTATATAATATTTCATTTTTCAACTATTGTTCTAAAGTATACTTTAGTAATATTTTTTATTATTTTATGTTTTATTTAAAATATTTTTTTTATAAAATATTATTTAATTATGGTATAGTATTTAAACTATTATTGATAAACATATTAATAAAAACAATTTTATATCTAAAAGTTCTAAATTCACAAACGATCTCCGCCAATTTCCCTTTGGGCACGGAAAGTTAGCTCTATTTTTTAATGTGTTAAAAGCGTTATTTAATAGAGGCTATTCTTCCCCTTTTTTTGTTTCAATTTTGCATAATCTTTTTAATATTTATTATGTAAATTTTTATTTGACCAACTTTCGCAATAAAATAAGAGAATATTATCGTAACATTATAAATTTGCAAAAATAGATCGTTCCTAAAATGTTAACTGGTGCTGAGCACGAGTAACACGAGTGCACGAGTGCAAGAGTCGCCTCTGATATATATCTAGTATATATATAATATATATATATAAATATTAGTATTATATAGATATATATATATATAATATATATATACTATATATATATATATATATATATATATACTTATATATATAGAGGTCGGCACGATCCGTTACTCCGCTAACTACGAAATTGTGTTTTTTTTGGTAAACCGGAGTAACGGACTCGGTTAGCTTTTTTCTTTCATGTAAACGGGAACGAATAACTTCCGTTAATTTTTTCCTCCTTTAAACTTTTTAGTCGTTACATTTTGTTAACTTTTGCTTTGAAAATGGTTTGAATACTCAATTGACAACCCGGTCAAGCTAAAATCCTTTTATAAAAATATATATATATATCTATATATATATATAATAATATATATATATATATTATATATATATATATATATATATAATATATAATATATATATATATTATGTATATATATATATATTATTATAATATATAATATATATATATATATGATATTGGTACTTAAAAAGAAACGAGGCTTTTGTGACATGTGAGGAGAGTGTGGGGAACACTGTCGAAAATCTTGCATAATATTGCAGTAATGAAGAAGTGATAATGAATGTGTGGTGTTTTGGACTTAATGGTGCAAAAAAGAATATAGTATTTTTGGGGATGAAGTCCCATTAGTAAGGAGGAATTATAATATATATATAGTATATATACTTATAATTATATATATATTATATATATATAAATATAAGTATAGTAATATATATATATATATATATAATAATATATATATCTTTATATAATATATATATAATTTTGATAATTTTTTTGCAGGTTAAATCCCAGCAGAGTGAAATTACTAAGGGTTATTTTTTATCAATACCTATCAACACTGCGTGAGGTGTAGAAGGATGAACAGTTATCTTATCAATATATATATATATATTATTATATATTATATATATATATATATATATTTATATATAAATATTATATAGATATATATAATATATATAAATATATATATATAAATATATATATATACCCTTTACGTCAATTGGGATGGAAATAATTCTCCATTATTACCCATTAAAAAAAGGAAATTTCATCAAGTTTCTCACTTTTTATCCTTTGTGCGAACTCGTTACTGGTTCGCAGAGAGATAATTACACCAGCAACATTACGACTAAATACTTAGCGACATTAATTAACAAAGTCTTTCACTCACAAATATATATATATATATATATTGATATATATATAATATATTATATTAATATATATATAATATATATACATATATATATAATTATATATATATATATATATATATATATTATATATATATATATATATATATATACAGATATAGTTGGTAGTATGCCCGATCATCTAAAAAAATATCGATATTATATCGATATATTGAATATATATATATATATATATATATATATAATAATATATATTATATATATATATAATATATATGATCTGACTGCCGTCGGAGATGGACGTGTTGACAACAGCAGGGAAGGAAGAACTAGAAGAGCAAGGAGAAGGAATTGGAAAAACAGATTGAAGAGGACTGAAAACTTCAGAAGAGCTACTAAAGAAAGCCTCAAATAGTTTTTACCTCTAAGGAAAGCATATTTTATATTGACGCATGAATTGAAGCCGAATTATTGTTTAGAAGTAGCGGAGAAAATTTATCGAACTTAAGAATATTTTTAAATATTTATTGAATTGAACATTTGGAAATTAAAATCAAAATTTATAATTTAAGTCAAAATAATATTTAAAAACTTAAGAGGAGCAACAAAATTTTCAATCCGGTCTCTCAATTAATTTTTAATAAGATAATATGATTGCACTAAACAATAATGTGTGAAAGCAGAAAATTTAAAAAATAATTCTTTAAATATTATGTATAACTGTTTTTAGGTTATGATTTGGGATTATTGGAGTACTTCTACGGGGATTTATGCTTGCTAATGGATGGTTATACGCGCAGTCAGAGATTAATGAAGATTTTCTTCGCATTGGTCATAGGGCGACAGGGCTAGCAAACCGGTCCTTTCCTTTTTTGCTTGAATTACTCTTGGACCACGTTGGAATCTTATGGCCTAGAAGCACGATCTTCTGGAGAACTGGGAGAACGTTTTTGAGGCCTCAATGAAAGAAGATGCTAGTCTACTGAAAGGGCGGAAAACCCTACTGAGAGTGTTTTTAACTCGAGACTGGCGTCGAACCATTTGCGCGAGAAAATAGTCTTCTAGAGTGTCTAAGGGTTAAGAGTTTCGGCCGAGGAAGAAGAGCTTAACCAACTGAACGGGCGGAAGCCCTTCTGGGAGTTGTTAGAGATTAGAGATTAGATTATATATATTATATATA
>JABUQX010052373.1:15000-30277 GCA_015478945.1 Trachelipus rathkii
CTATAATATCTATAATTATTATCTATAATATATCTAATAATCTAGTAATATTTATTATACATATAGTCTCAACTTCTACTTTTATCTATTATCTATATATATATATATATATATATTATATATATATATATATAACTAGTTCACATCAATATTATTATATATATATATATATAATAATATATATAATATAATATAATATATATAATATATGAGTGCAGTAGATGGTTGTTGAATATTATCAAGTTAATATTTATAGATTTTTTTTTTATTATTGTTACTTAATTAATATTGATATTATTAATTATTCTTTTATTTTCTTTATTTTCATATTATATTTTACTTATAAAGAGTAGTAATTTTAGTCAGTTGTATAGGTAATAGATAAATTTATTAGCGTAGATTGTAGAGGTATTAGAGAAAAGATGGATTAATACATTTCTAAAAGGAACAAGGATATATCACTATATACTTTGAGAATGCAGTTATAAAAGTGTTATATGGGTGTGATTTTTAAAAATATATTAAATGTAAAGTAGAGATTTAAACATTAAACTCATTAATAAATATTACCTTATTTTTTTATAAATATAATTTTTATATAAGTAAATATAAAAAGTAAAATATTAAGTTTTTTGTTTATTTCAGTTAAAATTTTATCGTTTGATATATTTATACTTTGACTATTAGTGAATTAATTGAATACTAAATATTTATGATTATATACACTATATAATATTATGCTTGATTGATTATATATATTATGAGGTACCTATACTAAAAATATATATACACGAATACACGAATATTAAGAAAAAAATACATTTTTGAACTAAAAGATATTATGTAATATATTTAGTAGTATTAATTGACAGTATAATATATGGTTATTATGAGTATATAGAACTATTTATCTTTTCTCATTATCGTTATAATATATATATATATATATATATATCTGAGTATGAGCGACTTTCATTATCCAATTATTATATATTCCTTAGGATAAGAATATATAGGTGTATATAAATTAATTTTGTTTTTATTAATGATTATTTTAATGATTATTATAATAATAGTACATTACTATTAATTTTCTCATTATTTATAATTTAATTTTATATTAGCAATTAATTAAGATGATAGAGTAACTATTATATTTTTTCATATTATTTCACGTTCTTTGAGAGGTTTTAATAAATAACCATTATATCTCACGTATATATAGTTTTCAAGGTGACAGATTGAATTATATAGGTTGTGAGTATCATATATAGTATTATAATTTTTGTGGAAAAAGTATATAATGATAATAAGTATAATAATAATCACTCACACTCACGAGTATAATAATAATAAAAAATACTGGAAAACATATATATTATATTAGATATATATAAACATTGCCATATATATATATACCAGTATAGGTAATTATATATACATTATTTTATTATTAATGTATGATTTTTATATATTTTTATTTATAAATTAATATATATCGTATAATATATATATATATAATATTATATTTGGTAAACATTGTCATTTTTAATTTTTTTATATTCTTATATACTATCTAATTTATTAATTTTTAAATATTTTATAATTTTATTATAAATATTTTTTACCATATATTATTAATTTTAATATTATCATTTATTATTATTAATTATACAAATAATTAGTTATTTATAACGTAATATATATTTAGTACTTATAATATATTTATATAAAATATAATTTTAATATTATATATATAGTCATTATATATATTATATAACATAGTAATAATTTATAACTGCTTAATTTTATAATTAATTATTTAATTTATTAATAATATACTTTAATTATATAAATATATTATATTATATTTATCAAGTACTATATATATATAATATATATATTATATATAGATTTATTGATAATTTATCTATAGGAAATTGAATTATTTAATAGTTGATTATGGTAGTGATATATATATATATATATATGTATAGTAAGTATATCAGGTTACTTTTGTCTCAGTTTATTACATAAGTATATTTATTTTTATTCTAGTGTGATTTAGAGACTATTATCTTTTTTAGGGAGTCAATGTAGGTAGATTTGTAGATTATTGGCGGTTAGGATAGATATATATTACTATATGATGAAATTGTTGGTAAATATGAGCAACAATCCCTTCACTAGTTGATCATTAGAAAATAATCACTTGACATGTAAATTACTTATTAAAACATTAATATATATATACTATTATTATACTAATATTATTAATAATAACCTAACCTATGTAATATATTGAACTATTATTATTAGAATTATAAAAAGTAAATATATATAAAATATAGATTTTTTGTGATAAGTAAAAAAATACAAAAGAGACAAATTATATTATAAATATCTTATAAAGGAATAATAAACCAAAAACTGTACAATATACACTAAAGTGGAAAAGCAATAGGATAAAATTATTTATATTAAAAATTGTAATAATACATAAATAAATATATTTAGAAAAGAATTAACTATATAATAATAATATTAATAGAATAATTAAAATTTAAATATACTAAGACAATATAGTTACTCAATGATAATAAATATGACAATACAACCTAATTGAGAAAATATAACAATAAGGATGTAATAAAATATATATATATAAAGTTATTATAAGATTTAAATTTAAAATTTATTTAGGAGCTATTATATAAAGATTCAGAATAAATCATAAACCTAAAATATTAAACAATTAAAATATATATAAAAGTAATATAATTATTTAAAAGAATAATTTATATTATTAATTATAATCTAATATAATAATTATTAATATATAATAAACTATTAATTTATTTATCTGCATAAATAAATATATAAATAAAACTAAAAAATCAAGTAATAATAATGATAATAATTATCTATATATATATATTAAATATATATATATATATTTAATGTATATTTAAATATAATATTTTATATTCGATATATATTATATATTTTATATATACACAAATTAATATATGTAATGCTATAACATGTTGAGTTAGTTATTTAATTATATTTATTTATTTAACGTAAATAATACTATAATATATATATATTATACGATATGTATATAATTATATTTTATTAGGTTATCTAAATTTTGAAACTTCTACTAATTATATTATATAATATATATTGGCAGAGTAATTTATTGAGCATCAGATAAGGATTAATCATATTATATATATAAGAGTGTATAGTAGGTAATATTATTTTTTTTATACAGTAGTGATATATTTATATAGAATATAATATATATATATAAACATAAAAGTAAAATAGTATTTAATATTTTACTTAACATTAATTTAAATGAAAATATTTAATATATTATATAATATTAAATATTTGTAATATATATTATTACAATAATATATATATATAAAATAACCATAGTAATATATATATTATATATATATAATATATATATATATATATATATATTATTATATAACATATATATATATATATATATATATATATATATTACTATATATATATATAATATATATATATATAATATATAATATATATATTTATTATATATTATTTATATATATATATATATATATATATTATTACTATATATATATATATATATATATATAATATATATATATATATATATATATTTATAATATATATATATATATATCATATATATAATAATATATATATATATATATATATATATATAATATTATATAATATATATATATATAAATATATATATTATATTATAATATAATATATATATATACATATTAATAATATATATTATATATATATAATATGAATTAATATGTGAACATATTGGAATATATAATAATATTAAATACTATATAAGTTTTTTTTTTTTTTATTGAGTAATTATTAACAATATAAATGAGTTATTATATAATATATATATATATTAGTAGATGTTATATTTTTTATTTTGAGTTATTCTCCTTTACATTTCATCTGTAATTAATACTTCATAAGTATGCCTATCCATTGTTGTATTAAGCTCTCTAATATAGTGTAAGGTGTTATATCGAGGTTTGTGAATTTATATAAAAAGTCTCAGGTATATATATATATAGCTATACATATATATATATATATTATAACTAAGCATAAATACCTCTATCTAGTATATATATAGATTTTATCGTGAACCTATACTAATATATATATATATATATATATATATATTATATATATATATATAATTTATAATAGATATGTAGCAATACCATCTATAAAGAACATATATGTAATTACCCATTTACATCCACACTATATATAAAGAGATTTAATTGTCAAAAATCAATATAGCTCAAATTCATTATTAGCCATTTATAATATATATATATACTAATATATATAATATATATATATAAATATTCCTATCTAATTATATGCATATCATTATTATATACGTTATATATAATATACATATATATCTACCTCTTATAAAATTATATATGTTCCAACATTATAATAGCCTATAACTGTTACTACAATATATAATAAATTTACATTTACGACTTTATTAAATTGTTAAAGTCCTGTAGAAATGTTATTAGTTGTTTTTCTATGTTCCTTTTTACGCACAGATATATTTTATAAACCAATTATATAATATATATATAGACCTTTAAACTATTATATAAAATGTTATTTAAATAATTATCATATATATTTCAAATTCTTATACAAATTTATTTAATATACTAACAACACTACTATCAGATATATACAATATAAATCTCTATTACCTACTATTATATAGTGAGTATATATATCCTATATAAGTTATACTTCTCTATAATAAACTCTCTATATTATACCCTAAAATTCTGAGTCACTAACATATATTATATATTAATAAAAAAACTAAATAAATATAAATATAATATAAATTAAATAAACTATATATAAATAATATATCTCATAATATATTTTATATATATCTATAAATATCTATTATATAATAGTATCAATATAGTATTATATTAGATAACCTATACTTACTAACTTATTATCTATATATAATATCTATCATCTATTTACCTAATCTACTTATTAATACATATCTTCATTATGTTTGTTTTTCTATTCTCTAGTACAATTCTATAGTAATCCCCTCAATCTATACTATTTACCTCTGATATATATATTATATATTATATATATATATATATATATATATATTAATTTCTTCATTTGTTATAGTTTTTCTATATCTCCATACATATTCTTAGTATATCCCCTCAATCTATCTATTTACTCTGAAATATTTATCTACTTAAACCAGCTCAATCCTTATATATCTACACTAAATTGAGATCATAATCATACATACAATCTACCTATTAGGGTATAGTAAATACATATAACATGCACATCCCATATACTATATATAATAATATATAATATATTAGTATATAATCTTCTATATATATATTATATAATATAGACCTTTCAAGCAATATACTTACTATACTGTATACTATATTTATATAAATATTACATAATTTTTCATTATCTATATACTTTATATATATAGTAATCTATATATACTATTATATTATATATCATTATATATATTATATATAGTATTAATAATATATATATATATATATATATATATATATATATAATATATATACTATATAATACATATATATATAACGCTTTAAACACTTAATAATCGATCATACACATTATATAACTTTTGATCATATATATAACTGCATATATTAATAATAATTAAGATAAATAGGTACTTACTATATATTATATATAGTATATATCTATATACTAACTATATATATATAACCTATATACTCATAATATAATATTACATCATTTATATAACTATAATATCATATGTTCATGATAAATATAATATATATAAGAGTAAATATACCTTATATCGAAATATTCTATTATTAATTAATACCACTGTCTATTAATACTAGCACTAGTTGGTAGCTAAGAACCATACTTAAAATTGGACCCAAATTCAATGTAATTAGGGTTGGTTTCTCTTATACTTTTATCTTACTACTATTTATCCTTTATATATATTATACTATATACTAATTAACACGAACGCGCATAACATACAAACAGTTGTGATACGTTCCAATTCCTAATGGCATTTTAGATTATATATATCACTAATATCCAATAATATTTCCTTATCTATAATACTTATAACTTCCTAATATATATATAATCATATATATTATTATAGTTACTTTATATACAATATATATAATAAATCAGGTCTTATCCTCAAGTATCACATATACATAAATATAAATATATATATATCGAAATATATATATATATACGCATATATATATAAAATAGTATATATCACTTAATATATAATAATAATAATATACCAAAAATAATAAATTAATATAATGATATACCTAATATAATATATATTATATAGCATTAATATATTATTTATAGTACCAACTATGCAACCTATTATTATTTCACACTCACAAGTAAACTAATTCATTATATATATTTATATAAACTATATAGTTATACTCATATATATATAATTATATATTTTATAACCCTCTAGAGCGATTCTGCACACGTGCTACTACGTGCTCGCAACGGTTAACATTATAGAAACTATCTTTTTTTGCAAATTTTATTTATTTATGTTACGAAATATTAAATTTAATTTTTAGTCTTTTTCTGAATTAGTACCATAATAAATATAAAAATAATGCAATCGATTAAACGAAAAATAAATAAGGAATAAACCTATTAAATAAACGCTTTTAACCCATTAGTAATGGCGCCATCTCTGCTAATATCAAAGAGCGGGGATCGGAAATCGTGTCTCAATTTAAGGTACCAAAAATTGCTGTATTCACAATCTAAATCGTATATTGGTATAAATCACCAATGTTTAAATACTATAAATTGCATTCAAATTTACATGGCAAATATATTTTAATTAATAACAAACTTGAAGATAAATAGCAAAGCACCTTACGAAACTACTTAAGACTGTGTATCGCATTCGCAACATGCAATGTACAGTTAATCTATAATCATTATACAATATTTAAATATATAAATTGTGAAGCTATTCATTAAGAGTAAATTAATTTCAACAAAGATTAAATAAAGGTTATTATCTCAAGTACCTCAAAATATTATAATCATATTACCTCTTATATTTTATATATATATATATATATTACTAAATCACTATATTAATATATATATATACATTTCTATATATATATATTACGTAACCTATAATTATAAATACTATATATATATATAATTATATATATATATATATATATATATATTATATATATATTAACATATATATATTAATATTATTATTTAATATAATTATATTTTATATATTATATATATTATATATTAAATATATAATATATATATAGATATATATATATATATATATTTACCTATATAAATAAATACTATATAATATAATAGTTATATATATAAATAATATGTATAATTATATATATATATATATTAATATATTATATATATTCTATATATATAATAATATATATAATATATATATATATATTATTATATATATAAATAATATATAATATATTATATTATATATATATAATATATTATATATATATATATATATTTATTTTATAAATTATTAGTTATTATTAATATATTTTATACATTAATATATATATATATAGTATATATATATTATATATATTTATATTATTAATAATATATATATATATATATTAGATATATATATATTAGAAGAAGAGAGAGAGAGAGCGAGAGAGAGGAGCGAGCACGAGTAGCAAAAAGTTACTGGAGTACGCCACTGATATATTATATATATATATATATATAATAATATAATATAATATAATTATAATATATATATAATATATGATGCTGTTGTGGTGCGGTTGAATAGTAACTATTATATTCAATATATATATTATTAATATTTATATAATAATATTATATATAATATAATATATAATATTTATATATATATATTAATATATATAATAATATATATATAATTTATATTATATATATTATTTATTATATATATATATTTATATTATATATTATATATATAATAATATATAATATATATATATATATATATATTATTTTTATACTATATATATAATAATATATATAAAATATATTATTTTATATACTAATATATATATATATATATATATACTTGTGTGTATGTTGTGTAAGAAACAGAGACGACAGACAGAAAGTGGCAGTGAAGAGAGAGAGAGAAGAGAGAGTGAGAAAGAGAGAGAGTGAGAGAGAGAGAGAGAGAGAGAGTAAGAGACGAGAGAGAGAAGAGGAGAGAGAGAGAGAGAGGAGATGAGAGAGATCGAATATTATCAATAAGAAAAATAGAGTAGCAAAACTTAAAGAATTGAGCGAATAGAAATGTTGAAAGAAAGAGTCTTCTTCGAAAACTAAATCATAAATTATAACCAAATAAATCAAACCTATCACAAGAAATATGAAAGGCACGAATAAAGCATTCTTTAAACCTATTAAAAAAACGAAGCACGAGGAAGCGCTTTAGGCGATCAAATATAAAAAAGTGAAGCACGAGGAAGCGCTTGAAGCAAAAATTCTTCCAATAAAGACACATCTCGACATGATAGAAATATATTCATCTCATTTATTCCTCTTAATTTTCTGCAATTTCTCTTCTTTATCTTTACCTGTAGCAAATATTCTATTTTAAATAAATTGATATTAAATAGTTTATTTCTCTTTTCATGAGAGATTGATGGATAGATGGCTTAGGGTTCAACTCTTAATATATTTAACTTAACTTCAAACATTGGGGCGCATAATGTCTTATTTATTATTATTTATTTATTTATTATTTATTTATTTATTTATTTAATCCAGGACTTTGTTTGATAAAAGAAAAGAGTTTCTTGTTCAACATCTTTCAATAACATTTAATCAATATTCAAAAGATTTAATTTACTTGTAGCTACCAAACGGTAATAAATAATATAGATAAATAAAAATCGATTAATAATTTAGAGTAAATATATAATAATCGATATAATAATATAATAAATAATAATGAGATATTAATTTTATTATTATTAATTATTTATTAAATTTATTATTATTATGTATTATCTATTTAAAATTATTAATATATTATTCATTACTCTATTTATATATTTTTACAGTAATTATCATTACTATTTATTGTTATTGTTATTTTTTATTATTATTAGGTTTAAGATTATTTATTAATATATAATTTATATATTTATATTTATTTATTTATATCTGTAATTATTATTATTATATTATTATTATTGGTAAAAATATTTGTAAATCTAGCTAAGACAAGCACGTAAAAATTTAATATTTAAATATTACCCTTGAACAAAGAACTTAAAAATTTTATTATTATTTATCGTTTTATCTATCTATCTATTATCTATCTTTCTAATCTATCTATCTATGTGAGTGCAATCTATCCCTATCTATATATCTATCATTATTATTCCAGCATTATAATTTTATTAATCCTATCTATCTGAATTCCGGAGCGGTAAGCAACTATAAATTGAAGAGCCATTCCACATACACTTTGTTTCCATTTTATGCAATAAGAATATTTTAAAGTGCTACTGGCAAAGAATAGGAGTAAATTGGTGAAATATTAAGAATAAGAGAATATATGTTATTGGGTCGAAGAAAACTCCTTTCGAAATTATTAACATCTAATATTTAGAAAAATTAAAAGTTTATTACAAAGCTTTCAATAAACAATACCGCGAGTTTGTTCTAATGGCTTCTAAGGCAATGGCAATGGTTTTCCTTTTAAATCTCAAATTTAAAACTTTTGAACTTCTCGCAAACGTATAAAAACTTTGAACTTTAAGTAGTCAACTCATGAATCCCTTGCATAAATAATGAGTCATAATTGGGAGGAAACTTCGAAAAATACACTTTTCCTCATCTATATAATATAATAGGTATAATATAATATAACTTATGGTTAATATTTATATTAAACTTTATTAACAACATACATAATTATATAAAATATATAATATAATTAAATTACAATATATAATATATGAGTAAATGTGTTTGTGTAAAACAAGTTAGATATACCTTTCATGCTAAAAATAAAGGTGGACTAAAACTCAAAAAATACTTTATTACTATACACTATATACTATATATATATATTTAGTTATATATATTTATATATATATTAATATATTATATATATTACTATATTAATTATATATATATACTATATATATATATTTAATATATATATATTATTATTATATTTATATATATATATAATATATATATTATAATTATATATATAATATATATATATATAATATATTATATATATTATTAAAGTATATATAATATATTATATATTGTATATATACTATATAATATATATATATATATATCATATATAATAATATATACTATTATATCTAATATATTAATTATATATATATATATATATATTAAATATATTGAGATAT
This sequence comes from Trachelipus rathkii, assembly GCA_015478945.1. Lineage (NCBI taxonomy): Eukaryota > Metazoa > Arthropoda > Malacostraca > Isopoda > Trachelipodidae > Trachelipus > Trachelipus rathkii. The sequence continues at coordinate 25,635 of JABUQX010052373.1, forward strand.
AATAATCTATAGGTGTTGATAAATGCCGGGCATCATAAGATAGTGTATATTTTTTATGATGATGGTGTTGAGTAATATTGAAAATGAATTATAAAGGAATATTATTTTGATATAAAAGTTAGTGATGATTAGAGAGATAAATGTAGGTAAATTGTATTAGGGTGTTAGAATTATAAATAATAACTAAATAATAATAATATATGAATATTTATATATATATTGTAATAATAAATAATAGAAATAATTAATATAAATAATGATATATATAAAATAATAATAATATGAATTAATAATAAAGTAATTAATAAATAATAATTTTATAATATTTTGGATATATAGATATATTGAAATATTTTTTGAAAATATTAATAATTATTATATGAAAAGCGCCCCCGATAGCTCAGTGGTAGACAATCGCCAAAACAAAGCGTGAGGGTACCCAGGTATATCGCAAACTATGGGATGTGACGCTTTACTCATGCGTTTCCATAGGGCCTTGTCTTTGTGTTTTCATATATACTGCTCGGAACGTTAAATGAGTTCACCCCTCCTTGATTTAGGGTTCCCCTTTTGAAGTGTGGTTTATATAATATATATTATATATATTAATATATATAGTATATAAATATATTTATATATATATATAATATATATTATATATATATATATAATATATATAATATACCTATATATAGTATATATATATATATATAAATAGGGGGCGTGTTAGATTTTGAGAAAAATTGATAAAAATGAGGAATGAAACGCATTAGGGAGTTGTGTGGCGTGAAGAAAGGAGTAATTGAGAGAACTAATGAAAGTACATTGAGAAAGTTTGGTCATGTGGAAAGGATGGATAATAGTCGGTTGGTTAAGTTTATAAACAGTGGTGAGTGTGTTGGGAATCAACCGGCTGGGAGACCGAAGAAAAAGAAGATTGAGTCAGTAAAGGAATGCCTGGAAGAGAGAAATGTGAGTTTGGCAGAGGCGAGAAGAAAGGTGCATAATAGGAGTGAATGTCGGGGTTTTGTGAGGGGGTATGGTTGTGACACACCTGGGCCAAGGGATGAACCCTGTATTGACGAGATGCCATAGTGAGGGCCCGTCTTGGTCCTGTGAAGCTCTCGGGTGGATTTTTTTCTGACTGACCTTACCTTCTCACCCCTTACCACCCTTTTATCGCAGAGCCCATACCACGTCCAAACACCCGCATGCCTCAACAGGCCTCCTCCAGTGATCTTCCAGTAGGTGAAATATTCCAGATTGCTCTGGATTATGAGTTAGACAGGAAGAGTAAGAAACGTGGGATGTCTTTTCCGGGACCTGGTTACAGTTTGGAGAGATTTGTAGTGGTTTGGTTGATGTTGAATCTGTGTTTTGTAGTATTGTAAGTTTGGGTGGTGGCCGCATTTTAAATTAGTCAAGGAGGACTGGGTAGTTCTTTATAGGGAGTTGAATTCCTGGTGTATGTTTGCTTAGAATATTGTTTGGTGATCTGCGTCTTAGTTATAATATATATATATATATAATAGTATTATACTAATATAAGCAGTATATATATATTGATAATATAATTAAAGTATTAATATATAATAATATATTATATATATATATATATTATTATGAGTATATATAACAATAATATATATTTAATATTAAATAAAAAATGATAATATATATATATATATATATATAATACTAGTTATATATATATATATATATATATATACTATACATATAGGCTATATATTATTCTATAATATATATAATAATTATATATATATACTATATATATATATTTATATAGAAGGATGTCACAACAGCAAAAAATAAGAAAATTTCACAATTTCGTACTTTTTTAAAAAAAGTTTTCACCAATTTTTTTTGGAATAACATAATATATTTTGACTTTAAAATAATTATTCGAACAGTTAAAACATTAAAAAATCATTCTATCTTTTCACGAGACGTCAAAAACTGAAAAAATATAAACGGAAGGACGTTAAAGAAATCATTCTATCTTTTCACGGAGACGTCAAAAACTGAAAAATAAAAACGGAAGGACGTTAAAGACGAGAAAAGCAACTATTATAAAAGGGTGGAAAGAAAATTCCTTATTTTCAGAGGTAATTTCCTTCCGTTTGGAAGAATATATGACAAATCAAATTAGAAAGTGAAGAACTTCTTCGGTTTGGAAGAATTCTTGCGAAATCAAAAATGCCTTAAGTTTCTAAAATCAAAGAAAGCTTTTTCGGAAATACTATTGAATTGCTGATAATCTAAAAAAAACTATCGATTATCGTAAAAATATAGATGCTATCAAATATATGAAAAAGAAAAATATATAAAAAAAAAAAAAAAAACTAACGGTAATTTCGATAATCGATAGTTTATATGAGATCCCTAAATTAGACCCATAAAGAAATCCTTGAAAGCTTGATTATTTCTTTTATATTTAGAAATTTTTTGCTACCTCAATAAATCATGTTAGAAGAGCTTTACAGACTTTATTTTAATGCATTTGCAGAATATTCAGGAAAATTAGGAAAATCGGAGTACGGGCCCTTAATGTAAACAATTAACCTTTCTTAAAATGTTGAGGGATCTTGTCAATTATGCGTGAGTGAGTCTGATCCATATCGATTGCATGGATCCGAACACATTTTTATTTGACAAAAGTCAAAATGAAACTTATTGTAATAAAAGAGCTTTACATCTTTATAAATATTAAAGAAGACAAGTCCTAATTATTTATTTAAATTTATGTAATGAATCGTAACTTAACCTTACTTAACATAAACCAAACTTATATTAGTGTTTAATTTATTTCACTTTCCATTGTTTCAATAAACATATTCACAACTAAACATGCTGTAATAAACTTATATAAATGTAGAAAAGAAAGTTCAAACTTTTTTCCCTACGTGAGTTGTTGTACATTTTGATCGATAACGTAAATTATAAAATAAAAAAATTGACTTCGGCTACATTAGTCACAGATAATTGACAAGCCCCAATTTGAGGCCTAAGCATCTTAGGTAAAATTTTAGATTTTAAATTACGATTATAGTTTTATTTTATAGTATTAGTTGAGCCGTTGATCGAAGGATATTTTAAATTTGGGCGATCGAAGGATATTTTAAATTGGGGCGAAGTCGATGCCTCAAAAATTACGCTAACAGTTTTTGAACCCAAAGAATCCTGCTTATATTTCTCGAAACATTCATCATTTAGAAATCTAGGTAATTGTGGAGAACTTCACATTGTGAATCACTTAAATACTGTGTTAAAAATATAAACTTTTATTTTCAAAAATGGTATCAAAACTTAATTCAAAGTTTTTCTATTGACTTTCGTACATTTTATGTACATATTTAAAAGAAAAATTAAAAAAGTAACGTTTCAAAATTTTTTAACCGGATAATTTTGATGTTTCTATAGGGATAAAACTATCGATGAATTTTCCGATTATTGATATATCGACTTCATTAATATTTTTTCGATAGTCAATAATTTTTTACGATTATATATAGTAGTACGGTACACCGATTGGATGCCAATGGGAAACTTTAGTAAACCGTGGGAATTTTTATTTCCCCTCTCTCCACCCCTTCCACCCACGAAAAAAAACGAAGGTTTTTTTCGAAACAATAAAAATAAATAAATAAATAAATAAATAAATAAATGAATAAATAAATAAAAAGTAAATAAATAAATAAAATAAATAAATAAATAAATAAAATTAAATAAATAGATGGGAACAGATAGAGCGAGCTTTGGATATGTTTCAAGATGCGCACCCGGACGCAAGTCTCCCTAACATCGAGTTCTAGGCGAAGCCCACCGTGTTCCTAGGGCGGACCATAAATCAGTAAGATAGGAAAGTATATCGCCAGTAGACCCTTCGAGCGCCGAAAGCTCCTTGATTTAGTTTTAACAAACTATGGTAGGCTAGTATAGTAGATGATGTTAGAGTTTCAAGAATTTAGAGGTTACTGATCATAATATAATTAGATTTAACTTGGGTGTGTTATCTGTCTCCTGCTTATAAGTTAATAGGAAAAGATCGTAGATTTCAGAAATGGGGATTAAGGAATTTCTAACCATGTTTCTTATAATTGACTGGAATAGGGAGTTTAAAGACCAAAATTGCCTTGTCATGTGGGAAGCAAATTCTAAATAATAATTATTATATATATATGTTTTAAAGACGGACCCATTAGGGTCATGAAAAGCAAACCTAGTTAGTGGAATAGATAAATAAGAAATAAAATCAGCGAAAAGAGTAGTTTTAAAATTTTTGAGAGAAGTTGTAAGGAGATAGATTTAAAAATATTATAAAGGAGATAGATTTAAAAAAGTTATAAAAAAAAAAGTTAAAAAATTATAAAAAAAAGGTTACAAAATTAACAATCAGTTAATAAGAAAGTTAAAGAGAATGGTTGAAATTAATTTAGCTAGGAAAAGTAATAAGGTATTAGAAAAAGTGTTATAGGTTTTATAAATTTTTATGTAAGAATAGAACAAATGATCCGATTGAAACATGAAAATTTAGTAATTTTAGATAAGGAATTAGTTATCATTTTCATTACTCATTTTGCATCACTGTTTACTGAGGAAAGGTTGGATAATAGTTTAGAGAC
>JABUQX010052374.1:0-42500 GCA_015478945.1 Trachelipus rathkii
AGAGAGGAAGAAAGTATTAGTATCCTCATACAAAGAGAGAGTCAAGGAATAAAAGTGAGAGCAACGATATTGAAAGATTTTAACAAAAGGGCTTTCAGAGAGAGCAACGAATTGTATACCATAACTACGTTTTTGGATTCTAAACAAAACAAGCAAAATTTTTCACTTCTCAATTTTAAATGGAGAGTGTTTAAGTCAGTGTGTGCCGAAAATGTAAAGAATTTACAAATTTGTTATTATGAAATATGGTTTGTTTGACCAACGAACCAATCTTGGTTTCGGCGGGGGTTGCCTTGGGTCCGGGTTCCGGGGATCCGTCCTCTTCATGCTGTCGTTCCCGTGGTCCCCGCGTTCGCGTTCTGTCAACACGGATTTCGCGCTGTGGGGTCGGGGGTGTCATCTTCCGAGTATATATAAGTAGTGGATACGGTTGTGGTTGCTGGGTCTGTGTCGGCCTCCGGTTCCGTGGGCCCTCTCGTCGCGGGCGGTCTGGCGTCTTCCCCGCGTGTCGAGTGATCGCCTCCTCGGCTGCGCGTTCTTGCTGTCTGCATCTGCTCTGGGTCGTCCGTACTCCCCCGACAATGTGTTGTGTACTGGCGTGCGTTGTCGCCGCGTCCTGTGTGTAGACTCGCTCTTGTCATTGTGTCTATTGTGGATAAGGTAACATATACATAGTGCCAATAAATAAAGGTACTGTAAACCATAGTTTTTATTGTAGTTAAAAGATGTCCCTTCGTGCAGAGAATGACATTGAGCGGTATGTATGCTAAGTTGAGTCTGTTTTAACGCAGATGAACTGGTGAATCGAGGAAGGAGAGTTTCTAGTATTAGTCGTCTGAAGACGTCAAGAATAATATAAAATTTATCTATGAAATATTGAATACTTTAACTCACCACTGTCACCGACCTCATGAATGCAATTATATATTAAAGTAGAATGACTGAAGTATGATCACTGTTTTTGAAGCATCTAAAAAATCACAGATCAGTACACGTCAAGAAGCCTTTTTTACCATGACGAAGACCTGCTTGCACTGGTGAGAATCGCTGTAGGAGACTATACTGATCTTTTCACAGTTAGCAGGAGACTGTCCCGGTTTTGTCAGCCCATTCAAGTATTGTTGTGACCATACTGCATAGTGGCTGTATGTGATGAATATGAACCTGATCACTGGTGTCCCCCCCCCCCCTGCAGCTCCATCGCTCTGTCTCTTTTATGTCTGTCTCGTTAATCCCCCTCGGTCTGCCCCCTGTTTCCCACTCACCTCTCTACTTGCATCCCTCTCCTATTCTGTCTCGTTTTTTTACTTTCACTTTTTTTTCTCTCTCTCTCTCTCTCTCTCTCTCTCTCTCTTCTCCCCTCCCTCTCTTCTCTCCTCTCTCTCTTCTCTCTCCCCCTCTCCCTCCTTCTCTCTTATTTTCTCTTCTTCTTCTCTTTCTCTCTCTTTCTCTCTCCTCTCTCCCCTCATCTCTCTCCTCTTCCTCTCCTCTCTCTCTCAGCTGCCTTTAATCTACCATGTTTTGCATCATGGGTCATATCATACTAGCACCACTATGCAGATGTTCACTAACAATACTTTATGGCTGACAAACACGGGAAGTCTTTGCTAACTGTGAAAGATCAGTATAAGTCTCCTCATGCATTCTCCACCATGCAAGAGGGTCTTCGTCATGGAAAAGCGCTTCTTGACGTTACTGTCTGTGATTTTTTGATGCCTGTTCAAACAGCTGATCATCTTCATCATTACTACTTTAATATATAATTGCATTCATGAGGTCGGTGATAGTGGTGGTTGTATGTTTGTGGATGGTTTTGAACCAGCATCGGGTGTTTTGTTTTTCTTGTACTATTTCATAATTGTATTCTGAATTTCTTTACATTTTCGGCACACACTGACTTAAACACTCTCCATTTAAAATTGAGAAGTGAAAAATTTTGCTTGTTTTGTTTAGAATCCAAAAACGTAGTTATGGTATACAATTCGTTGCTCTCTCTGAAAGCCCTTTTGTTAAAATCTTTCAATATCGTTGCTCTCACTTTTATTCCTTGACTCTCTCTTTGTATGAGGATACTAATACTTTCTTCCTCTCTTTCTCTCTTCTTCTCCTCCTATCTTCCTCTCTTCGTAGTGGTTACGAGAGGATGGCAAGTTTTTGCTGATAATCATGGTGATATCTTCAAATGATTGAAGTAAAATGATACAATTGGTTAGAATAGAATTGTCTTCGGATGTTAAGACATTTATTTTATCATTAGAGTGGCGGTACAAGTAGAGATATTCATTAACTTTTTATTATCATTAATATCGTGCTGTTCCAAGGTGTGGCAACGTCATGTGTTACTGAAAGTTGTGGAACGTTAATTCTGTCATGTATTTCCTTTAGTTCTTATTGAGCCATGGCCGAATGATCAAATTAGTCCGCAATTGACCTACATTTTGAGAAGTCGTTCTTTCTTTCCGAGAATAATTACGATTGCAAATTGTACACTTTGCAATATCACGGTAAACAATATCGAAATTATTTCAAAATGCTCTGGGTGAGGATGCCATTGCGCAAATATTTCATATTGATTTCGATTGTAAGTGCTCACACATACAAATCTATCAATATTGCTAGAAGTGGGGTGAAATTAAAAGAAGGAAGTGTTCCAAAGAAGACAGTAGAGTACGTGAAGAAGTGAACGTAGCAGTTGATGTAGGAATAAGAATATGGAATAGGAAAGGATGATACTGTGTCCATGGAACAATGGCACGAAAAGAAAGGAATGTAACAGTTCAAAAGTTATAAAAGGAATTGGATATAATAAGTGTTTTTATAAGAGAGAAAAAACTAATAAGTCGAATCCTTTAGACTCCAATCTTTCAAAGAAATGGTTTGAGTGGAAGCACCTCAGATATGTGAAGCAAACTTATATAAGGAAGAACGATCACACTATACAGGACATGCATAAGAAATGTTGTGAAGAAGCTCTGAAGATGATCCAGAATATCAACCTATTAAAAGCTTTGAAAATTAACAATGGTATTTATTTAAAAGAAAAACCTCTAGGAAGGGAAATATCATGAATGTAATTTAAGAAAATTGGAAGATTGAGGTACCTTGTTTTCAAAGAAGTTTCTTACAGGTTTCTTGAAGATTAATAATAATAATAATAAGTAATAAATAATATAATAATATAATAATAATAATAATCATATATATAATATATAATAATATAATAATAAGAATATATATTAATAAAGTAATTTAAAATTATATTTATAATTTATAATTAATTATATTTATATTATAATTATAGATTATAATTATAATTATATTATAATTATATTATATTTAATGATGTTATAAGTATAATTAATTATAATTTCATCATATTATTATTATTATTAGTATAGTATAATTTTTTATAATATATTTATATTGATAACTTATTTAAATTTATATAATAATTAATAAATAATAATATAATATATAATTATAATAATAATAATAATAATAATAATAATAATAATAATAATAATAATAATAATAATAATAATAATAATAATAATAATAATAATAATAATGTTAATAATAATGTTAATAATAATGTTAATAATAATGTTAATAATAATGTTAATAATAATGTTAATAATAATGTTAATAATAATGTTAATAATAATAATAATAATAGAATATCCCTTACAGTTTACATTCATCTCATCATCCCTTCTCGATTTCCTCAAACCTTCCACGAGCTAATCTTAATATCTTCAATAGCTGATCTTTTTATTCTTCTTCTTCTTCTCCTCTTCCTTCTTCCATGCACGTTGAAGCCATCGAGCAATGGAAGCGTGTCCCAACAATATGAAAAAAAGGAAAAGAAGAAAGCCAAGTTTCTCATGTAAATTGAATCGAGCAATTTAATTTATCTTGAGCAAGTGAAAATCCAATTTTAACTTCGCAGTACGTCGGAAATGGTTTGAATTCTCTCCGTTTATGAATTGCTGTTATATATACATTTATTTTAAAGGGCTGTTTCTTCTCACTGTCTACCCGTGCATATTCAATATGTTAAATAGGGGATAAGGTTTGTATTATATTAAAAACTGACAAATGCATTTATATTAATAATAATAATAATAATAATAATAATAATAATAATAATAATAATAATCATAATAATAATAATAATAATAATGTGAAGCTAAAACTAGTAAAGGTCGTGCTTCTTCAGTGACTTTACTAATAAAATAAAAATAATATTTCTAACTACACATTCAGCTGCTGTGTTTCTTTCAGATGTCATAGCTCAATTATTAATTATTATTATTATTATTATTATTATTATTATTATTATTATTATTATTATTATTATTATTATTATTATTATTATTATTATTATTATTATTATTATTATTATTATTATTATTAGTAGTAGTAGTAGTAGTAGTAGTAGTAGTAGTAGTAGTAGTAGTAGTAGTAGTAGTAGTAGTAGTAGTAGAAGAATTTTAATTTATTATTATTATTATTATTATTATTATTATTATTATTATTATTATTATTATTATTATTATTATTATTATTATTATTATTATTATTATTATTATTATTATTATTATTATTATTATTATTATTATTACAATGAACACGATAGAATTTTATATACAGGAATAAGTTTCCGTATCGCGCTGTATTTCAACCACAATATGAATTTCTATTCACCAATCATACGTAATTATTTACAATTAGTCTAAATATTATCAATAAAATTGTATTATACACTTATTAAATAATTCATATATGTATATATGTATATATATATATATATATATATATAGTATATATATATTATATATATATATATATATATATATATATATATTATTATATATATTATATATATATATATATATATATATATATATATATTATTACATTTATATATATATATATATAGTATATATATATATAAAGATATATATATATATATATATATATATATATATATATATATATATATATATATATATATATATATATATATATATATATATATAAATAATTAATGGAGTATTTATGTATATATTTAGCCTAATCAAAGTCGCTCTCATGGTATTTTTATTCGAAATTATGTTCCTGAGGAGATTACGTAAATAAATTGTATCATTAAATTAACATAGAGATTCATTAAAAATGATGCCGAATCGTATATATATATATATATATATATATAGGTATAGTATATATATATATATATATATATATATATATATATATATATATATATATATATATATATATATATATATATATATATATATATATATATATATATATATATATATATATATATCAACAGGAGTGGTGGAAAACCAAATTCAGTTTAAGTTTAAAAATGAAGAACAAGTTCGGAAAAAAAAGAATAAAAAAGAAAAAAATGAATATTGTTACGTTCCCATAAAAATCACAACACTTAGTACTTATAAAAGCTTTTTTTTTCTTTTTTTAAAGGAGGCAATATTATCCATCCAAGAATGATAGCGAGGAAAGGATATAATTAGAATATTAAGATCAGCTGAAAGTTAGAGTTTGGCATTTTCGAAGATGTAGTTGTTAAGATTAATTGAGCGTTATTTACGAAAACCATACAGGTGATTAAAAATAAGGTAAGAATTAACATGTTTCCAATCTTCTTGATAAGGACAGATCTAAATTTTTTGGAAAGAATAGAGGTTAATAAAAACGACAGTAGTCAGATAGGGTTGAGAAGGGTTCCTTTTTATCGCCACAGAATGAATAGGTGTACACCTTTCTGCAGGAGGAAAAGATTGATAGGATAGGCAGAAAGAAACAGTTTACGAAGGTATATAGCGAGTTTTGAGAATCACAGGAGAAATGCCGTCAGGATCAAATGCCTTCTTAATAATAAACTTAGAGATAGCCATAGTTATTTCTTTACAAAATATTAAGATGGTGTGAGAAGTTTTACCGAAGGATTCAGCTTTAATTAAAGATACAACAGTTGCGACCCATAGGAGAGAGAGAGAGAGAGAGAGAGAGAGAGAGAGAGAGAGAGAGAGAGAGAGAGAGAGAGAGAGAGAGAGAGAGAGAGAGAGAGAGAGAGAGAGAGAGAGAGAGAGAGAGAGAGAGAGAGAGAGATAATTTTTAAAAAGTGACAGAAAGAGATGTAAAAAAGGAACAAAAAAGATTTCGGCAATTTCTATAGAAATAAGAATATTATTTATTCCGCAGAATGGATTTTGCATAATTCTTAGGAGTTTGAAGCCTTCAGTAATTTTTGAAAGCACCGTCCTCGTGATGAATAAAACCAAGACAAACGGAGTTAAACCTATAGGTTTATGAGTTTTTGAGAGTGGAAAAAATAGAATGAGCCCAAAAGCAAGAGAGAAGGGCTTCTGTTAAAGTTTCTGTGTACTCCAAAGGGCAACCCACAATGAAGTAATAATCCTCCCAAAGAAGACAAAGATGTGTGACTGTATTTCAGAGCAGTTCGTTAGGCCATAATGCTGAAAGCATGTCCTCATCTAAAGCTGGAACGTTCCTACAGAAGTCATCAAGAGGTAGAATAGGATTCATAGATAAGAGTGTGTTCAGAAGAACAAAAAGGAGGAAGTACTTTATAGTAAAAAACTAACATTCGTTGAGAAAAGATGGCCTTGAGCGCTGGGTTTCTAAAAGACGATCAAAGACTCGAGTATGTTCCTGCATTAACTTATCAAGATTATTGTTTACAGTGAATTGCTATGCGAATTAATTAGCTGCATCTACAGAACAAAAAGATCGTCATTGGGCACTGAAATCACACGTAATAATTGGTTTAGAGAAAGGTGAAGTAGATGGAGTTTTCCTTACCTAAAATTTACTATGTTTAGGAGATAAATAAGTATCACATATGAACTTAAGAATAGTGGGAATAATGTTGAGGTCATCTGGTACAAAATTCGTTATGTTTATATGCAAAACAGCTACCTTTCAATAAAATTGTAGACAAGTTAGTGTCAGAAACCGGGTTTGATATATCCTCTTAGGAGAGGATATATAAGTGTATACTATATATACTCTGATATATCCTCTCCTCAGAATGAGGAACTATATGTATAATAAAGTTTTTATATTACATATTCATAATCTACAAATATAGAGAGAGTAGAATGAGCTTGGATACTGCGCTTATGCTAAATATTTAAGTATATTAAGTTATTATTATCTAATATACTATATTCAGTTCCGAATTTACAGATGTAAGTATTGTTTAGAATTCAAATTTCTAATGCTTCATTCATCTTTTTTTGGGCGAATATAAACAGAATTCCATCACAAAATGCAAAATCCACATTTAGTCTTAAACAAGTACTTGGCAACCATATTTATATGGGGAAATATTTTCTCTTGTATTATTTTAGAGGTATATATATATAATAGTATAGATATATTAAAGATTGTGACGTGTCATATATTACGTATATAGGTAGAGTAGAGGTTATATAACTATAGATATATATAGGGTATTATATATTATATATAATGAAATATATATAGAGAGAGAGAGTAATTATATTAGTGATAATATTGAACAACACGAGTGACGGTAATTAATATATATATAGTAGTACTGTAATTAAATAATATAATTTTATAAATTAATGTAATAGTATTCTTTAAATAAAATAAAATAGAGGAGGAGCAGCAGATGCGATCGTATATATATTAATAGATATTAAATATATGATTTGTCGGTAATCGAACGAGAGAAGATAATCAAGAGAAGGCGATGAGCATGAAGGATAGACATTGGGTCTGGTGTGTGTTATGAGAGAGAGAGAGAGGAGATGAGGAGAGGAGGAGATGAGGAGAGAGAGAGTAATAAGAGAGAGAAGAGAGAGGGAGAGAGAGAGAGAGAGAAGAGAGAGAGCAGAGAGAGAGAGAGAGAAGGAGAAGGAGTGTGGAAACGAAGGAGAACCTCGTCAAGAGGAGGAAGAGCAAATGTATGTAACTTGTTCATCATTACAATAACCACTAGTTAAGGTTATGTTAATACTACCATAATGCAAATACGATAAGACTTCGATAACACAGGGAATATTACCACAAATATTTATACACCTGTATCTTATCATTTCCTCTTCGAGACGCGATTATACGCCCCCTCTAAGGAATAAACTACCTAGAGCATGGAAAAAGAGTTAAAGAGAACAGAAGCGTGAGATTACTGCCAAAATTATAAAAGGGAGTAAGGAAATAAGAGAGGAGAAAACAGTTATCTATATTAGTATTGAGCGAGATATCTGATAAGACTTCTCACCTGGTTCCTTAGGATCCGACGTATTTAGGGTAATGGTTCACAAATGTACCTCGTCTCGTATGTTACTACTCACAGATCGTCCGTCTCCGAAAAACGAAATAGTAAAAAAGAAAGAAAAAAGACATGAGTTGTTTGGGTTTAACATCTCAACAAACAGCGCAAACACTAGAGCAATAAAAGATGGTCAAAACCAATCGATTAAAACTACATCACAGGCAGTTAGTATTAATCTGTAGAGATGTAGACTCAAGTATTGAGAGAGCACCTGACGTGTATAGAGTCTGTAGTGACGAAAGATAGTACCGTAAATAACACAGACCAAGACCGCGATGACTACCACTCAAGCACAGAAGCCAAAATCAACAACATTTCGGTAAAGTAAAAATCAATCAACATCACAAACAACAAAAAAAAAAAGAAAGAAATTGAAAAACAAAAGCCATAAAAATCGAACTGCAAGAAGTCAGAAAAAGAGAAGCAGAACGAAAGACACGAACCAAACGTAACGAAACACGCAAGCCAACAGGCCGACAGAAGAGACAGAAACAACAGAAACACGCAACAGAAACCAAAGACAATACATGAGTGAAACAAGGGTAACAAGGCTCTGTATGAAGAAGTGAAGCAGAGAGAGGAGATGAGAGAAAGCCCAAACCAAACGAGCTCACATCAAATGGATTAGAAAATTCCTCCATTCCTTATATCCTACCCACAACCAACGTGTGACCTAAAGAAGATAAAGATGAGGAATTAGCTACATCATGAGTCCATCTACAGACATCTAACCACAAAACCAAAACCAGAATAAACAATTACTGAAACAACGGAAGAACAATCTACCGAGAAAGAGAAGGAAGCAACAAGAGAAAGGACCATCAGAGCCACGACCCATCAATCAAAGATATGAAAAAAAATAAGATCAAGCTTTAACCACAGTTTTACACACACAGCCACAAGCAGTTAAAAGAAGAAAATATCTAGGCAACGACAAAGAAACCACGAAATTGATAGAATAATCCTCATCAACACGGACCAAGAAGCAAGTATCCTGCGAGCTTGACAACCATTTAAAAAATTATACGTTTACAATCCAGTATCACGAAAGAAAGGAAGGGGAGACTCAACCAAGTAACAATTTAAAAATCTAAAACTCAATTCTTAATACAAGCCCGAGAAATAGAGGCGCAATCCAGCCATGGAGCATAAAAGTGAACGAAATACCAGGAGAGTAGAGAGAAACAAGACGAGAGAACGAGAAGAATCAAGAGCACTGAGAGCGCAAGTGAAGTATGAAGCAGAAGAAAACGAATTGAAAGAGATGGGACACCAGTGACCAATCAACTTTAAAGAGAGTAAGTCACAAGATCGAAACTGGGCGTCCAAAACTCCAGTAGACCAGACAGTATAGAAAAAAGAGTCTAGAGATTATCGTTGCAAATCTACGACTAGAGTTAAGCAATCAAAACAAGAGTCCAAATCCAAGAGTACAAATGATTACATGGACACTAGTATTAACAGTCAATATCACCACTTATGATCTACTTTAGAACTTTTCACATTTTAAGAAGATCAGTCAGAAGAAATGAGAAAGCGTTAAGTACAAAGAGGCGAACCTAGCGCATGTACGAATCTAGAGAGAGAGAGAGAGAAAGAGAAGAGTATAAAAAGGACGCAAGAGCAGAGAGACAAAGAGAAGGAGGAGAGAGAAGAGAGAAGCAGAAGAATTAAACGCACGCAGAGAGAGAGAGAGAGGAGAGCAGTGTCTGGTGCAATAGATAAGTACTACATGAGAAAATGGATCTAGACGCTCGACTTTCTAAAAAGTAGACCCCCAAAAGGGAAGAAAGATGAAACTGAAGCGAGCGAGAGATGATGAGATGAGAGAGCATGAGAGAGAGAGAGAAGAGAGAGAGAGAGAAAGGCAGGAAGTTACGAGAGAGAAGCAGGGTTCTTCTTGCAATAGATAGTAATATACTCGTTTAATTGAATCAGCATCACAATTAACAATATTAGAACGTGAGAAACGTATAGACAACAAACTCCTAGTCCATTTTAAAAGTCATCAAAGTAAATGACGGAAAGTAGCAAGCCCAGTTTCAAAAGCGGACACCAAACTAGGATAGGCTCAAAGAGCCCCCTTAGAGAGAGGGGAACGAAGAGCAAACAGCGCAGCTTCGATTTGATGAGGATTGAGGATGACTGATGCATCGAATAAGGCTCTTGGCAAGAGATCGGTTTTTGAAAGAATCACGTGATTTTTGAATGAACTGTCATAAAGAGATTAAAAGTTAGAAAAGGACTTTTCAAGTTTCTTAGATTGCTTGAGAGGAGAGAGAGAGAGAGAGAGAGAAGACGCAGTAGAGAGAGAGAAGGATAGAAGAGAAGTGTCGTGGTGCAATAGATAGCAATGGAAAAGATAAGTGAGACAACCAATTATATCAGAGAAAAGAAAAATGACTTCGGAGGCTTTAGAAGAGTTGAAGAGAGAGAGAGAGAAGAAGAGAGCAAGAGAGAGAGTATAGAAGAGGAGAGAGAGGAGGAGAGAGAAGAGAGAGAGAGAGAGAGAGGAGAGAGCAAGTGGATAATTTGACAATGAAATTGAGTTCAGAAAATTCAAACGACAAATAGATAAACAAAATATTAAACAAGGCAAAAAAGGGGAGATGAATGAAATTGTTAGGCGACTTGCGAGCGACTTGGATGTTTCTAGGTTCACACGACAGAAAGAGCAGAGTAGAGAGAAAGTAGGAGAGATAGAGGACGCTAGAAAGAGAAGCAGTAAATGTCAGAGAAGTGAGGAAACGACCATAAGATAGAGAGAGATTAGCGAGATGAACGAATGCAGAGATGTAGATCGAAGAGAGAGAGGAAGGTATGGAAGACAGTACCCAATTGAGGCAGCGGGTGGCGATAATAAGTGCAAACATACATCTAAGGGCCAGGTAATAGAAGTATGATAGAGTGAGACAGAGAAAAGTCTAAGGAATGAGACTGGAGAGCATGAGAAGAGATGAGAGAGAGAGGATGAGAGGATGAATGGAGAGATGAAGAGAGGAGAGAGAGAGTGAGAGAGAGCAGAGAGAGAGCACAGCAAAGGTGTCCTGAGCGATGCAAAGGTATCCAAATAGATTTAGTCTTAAAGTAAAGCGAGAACAACACATATTCTAAGTGGAAGCGAAGAGATGAAAGGAAGAGAGAGAGAGAAGAAGAGAGAGAGAGAGAAGAGAAAGAGACGAGAGAGAGAGAAGAGAGAGAGAGTAGAGAGGAGAAAAAAAAGAGAGCAGAGAGGGAGAGAGGGAGAAAAGAGTAGGACTGGATGAAAACTGGGTGAGAATAGATGTTATAACAAGTGGACTTCCTACGGCAAGGACACGAAACAGGAGTTGAGAGAGAGAGAGAGAGAGAGAACGAGGAGAAGAGAGAGAGAGAGGAGAGAAGAGCACGAGAGAGAGAGAGAGCATGGCTGCATGGTACACACGCTCCGGTATATGTTAGGTACAATTTCTACCGGGAACGATAAGAGAAGACGCAACCTGGGAGAGTTAGAAGAGAGCAAGGAAGAGAGAGAGAGAAGAGAGAGGAGAGGAGAGAGACGAAGAGAGAGAGAGAGAGAGAGAGAGAGAGAGCAGAGAAGGGGTAGAAGCAGAGAGAGAGAGAGAAGGAGCAGTGGTCATGTGCAATAGATGATCTACAAAGAAAGCGAGACAAAACAGTTGCTTAGGGGAAGGAAGACGAGAAGGAAGAGAGAGAGAGAGAGAGAGAGAAGAGAGAGGTAGTGTCTGTGCCTCTGACAGTTAGATAGTATATAAGTAAATAAAGTTGATTGACATACCAATTTCTTACGTGCGGGGTGAAGAGGGGAGAAGGTAAGACTACAAGCTCGACACTGAATAAGATACCGTCGGAGGACCGGAGCGGACCGCCGCAAGCAGACACGGCTTCTAACCAAAGATCTTTGGTTATTGTATGTGATAGTCCCAGAATTGCTCTGGTCCGATGGTATTTTAGCTGGACATCTGTCTGGACGCGAAGAGCAGAGACGTAGTTACAGCTTTCGGGACCGGGTTGTCATTTTTGGTGCAGATGTTTTGAGTGTTGTGCTGCCGTTCGAGTTTAAATTCTATATTTGTAGTGTTGCAGGTTTGGGGGTTGGCCGCAACATCTTAGTTTATTGTGCACAAAGAGATGATTGATATCCGTAACAAAACGGAGAAAGAACTGAGAATTACCGATGACAATTTCTGACGTGGATGTTTCATTCTTTAATAATATTGGGGGTGTGGTGTCGGGGGTTTACCTATTTAATATAATCATTTTCAGGTAAGAGAATGTGTGTGTAATTTGTTTGTATTCTATAGTGGTGTTTTGTCTAAGTGGGGGCCGAATGCTTTTAATAAATGTTTGTCATAATAGAGGGGTTCTTAAGTCTGGGGAAAGAGTGGGGAGGTGTTTTAACCATGCTGGTTAGGTGTGTGGTGGAAATGCAATATGGCATGCGGATGTTTGAGTCGATCCTCTGTTCGTTGTAGCGAAGAACTGAGTTGGCCTCTGACCATTTCATAAATGTTTTATGGAAGTCTTGAGTGGGTGGGTAAGTAGAGTGTTGTTGTTCCTGTGCGTGTGTCATAGGCGATTATAACATGATGCGACTGCACTCTTTCAACTTTCTAAAAAAACACCGAAGTGCCTTTGTTTGGGTGCTTGGTTTGAACGTTTTTCTCATGTTTCTCCCTTGGTTATAGTAATTCGGGGTTCGCTTCTAAGTAGGTGGGCGCTTAATTTCAGTGTTGGATTCCGGCCGATGTACTTGTTGTTGGATCAGACTGGTGATGGGATCATTTGTTTATTAATATTATGTTCACGGCCAGCCTCTGTTTCATATACTATATTTTAAAGTTTCCTAATTTGCTTAGATTAATGTTTTTAATTAATGTTTTTGTGAAGGTTTAACACATGTCTGTTGTCCAGTTGCGTTTTTCTAATTCACCATGAATTCTTAGGTGTTCTGGAGTGAGTGGATAATTAAGCGGGAGAATAGCTCTTTCTTTTTTTATGAAGCTTTATATTCATGTCGATATTTGATTGAAAAAATGATGTGGCGGTCGTGTTGCAATTAATACTAAATAGCTATGATCTTCTACCTTTAGGTGATCGTTGCACGACATTCTGTTGTTCAGTCTCACGCCAAGCTAGAATTTTCGGTTTGCACTCTTCTGGCACTTGTCTGGGTCTAGAAAAGATATCCGCTTTTGTCTTAGGCTCTGTGATTATGGTAGCCTAATGGTGGTGCTATTTCCTCTGCCATCCTGTAATAGGTTTCGGGAGTTATGAATAGGTATTTGTGGTGGGGATTCTTCTGTGGAGTTTTTCTGGTTAATGATCTGGCTGTTATAAAAGTTGAATACATGTAGGCAAATGATTTTGATGTTGCTTTCATTTCTCCTTGATGCCTCGCCGTGTTTGATATTTACTGTTCGTGATTTCTTGTTGTGATTGTATTTTAGAAGGAGGTGTTCGTGAGTTTAGATAGGACTCACTAATCCTGAGTATGGAAGCGTTTGGCGGAATACGCCATTTCTTTAATCTAAGTTATGCGGTTCATATTCTGACTTCCTATTGCATCTTATTTTTGTAGAAAATTAATTGAGTACCTTCGGGAGACTAGTGATACGAGAAGGCGATCGTGTTTTGTAAAGTCTTTGGATGGGTGGCCAATGTTATGAATAGGATGAGTTATACGAATATACTTGTGTCCGTTAGTGAGTTTGCCTTTCATGAGATCTGTGCGGAGCGTTTTTCCTGTTTGGAGAAGTGTTTAGGAAAGGGGAGTGTTTATCTGAGAGATAGTTGTTGTGGGTATTGAAGAGTGGGTATTGCCTGATCCGGAAATATTCAGATTTTGTGAGTGCGAGATCAAACCTCCATTGAGTTTGGATGATTTCGCCTTGGCATACTTCAGGTGAGGCTTGGCCTGACTTATGCGGCAAATTTCGATACTATCAACCTGTCCGCTTCTGATGTATCGCATTTGAGCGCAGGAAGAGATTTAACTTGATCCAGATGTGGAGAATAGTAGTGCGTATAGAGAGTTGAGGGACCGATGGAGAGGAGAGAGGGGTAGAAAAGGAGGAGGGTCCAGCGATTGTATACCGTAGGAGTTGTAGAGGTAGTTTTTAGAGAGTAAATAGTGTTGCTTCTTGTGCGCGAGACGTCTAGTAAAGAGGATATTAGGGAGGAAATAAAAAGTAGATTTAGTGATAATTCCCGGTGCAGTTGTCAAAACTGTTTGCTTTAAAAGTGGCTTAGCTTTGCTGTGACTGGGAATAGAGTAGGAACCAGATAGAGAATGGTTTAGGTGAAAGAGATTGGGCTATATTTCTTGGAGGATATGATTAGAGGTAGAAAGGGGCTCAGTGTTCTCTGAAATGCCAGTTTTTCCCGGCTGTCGCCGTCTTGTGCGTCGACGGATCACCTTTAGCTTTAAGCGTTAGTAGGGATTCCCTTCTAGTTTTAGGTCTTTATACACCTCTACGAATCCGAGTCTCGGGAGCCATCGCGCTCTTTTTTGTGCATGCTCATGTATTGTGTAAGATATAATTCCTAGTGTTAGTTTGAAAATAAACTCCGTAATTTAACTTGTTTTTACATTTGCACATCATAAGGAATCATTTTTGCTAATGAATTCTTCCTGTTTTGTGGGTGGGTAGGTGGAGGAGAGTGGCTTTTATGCGAGATCTAGATGACTTTGTATTGAGGTTTTTTCGCTCGTGTCTGTTTTTTACTGAATTTTTGATTTATTTATGTAAAATGTGTCCTTAAAGCCATTGAGAGTTCATGATATAAATACTGAGTTGATTGTTTATCATAATCTGTTATGTCTGGAGTTGATAGATGGTTTACAATTGGAGATTTAGTTATCTATGTGATAGTTCATAGCGTGGAGTTGTATGGTAGGATGTCATTGGAGTAAGTTTTTATTTTTTTTTTCTTTAATCTTTTTTTTTTTTTTTTTTTTTTGTATTTTTATTTTGCAATTTTCAGCATTTTATTGTGTTCCTCTCAAAGTTGTTTATCTGTTTGGTTGTTTGTTTCTAGTTTGTTTTCCTTATGGGAAAATTGGTTCGTGCAAGGTTATTTTCTTTGATATGTTTTTCTTTACTGCATGAGTTATCTTTTCACTCCCATTTAAAGCATTTTGTTTTCTGCGCGTCCTTTTCGCTAAATCTTAATTCTACAACATCAAATTTGGTTGCGAATCCTTGCTATAATTGGAGTTTGAAGATTATGCTACTCTCTTAGTGATTTCACCTGTACATCCTATGATCGTGTCTTAGTTGTAGGTTATGCTCTATTATTTAGCTATTGAGATTTATTATACTTTCTAAATATTTCTACAATTCATCTAATTAACATCCAAGTTTGTGACAGCGTTTTGAGAAATTTCCAGGTATATAGTATAGTTATTAGTTATGTATATGATGATTGTTATTTAGGGATGTTATGATTATAATATTGAGGTGTTGAAGTGGATCATCCATACGGTTACGTTAATCTTACCAGACATTTATGATTTGAGTTGTATAGGTTGCACCTTGTATTTAGGGCTGTTTGATATAATTTAGTGGACATAGTATAGAAGTCATAATATATTTATTTAGAGAAGCTTGTATTAGTCGTTTGATAAGGTGATTTTGCGAGGATGGGGGGATCGGTAATATACAGGGTGCTTAAGGGAATGTTAGTAGCTGTTATGAGTTAGTGCAGTTCCTCGTCGAGCAGGTTCAGAGAATTTTTATATTTTCTATTCTGCCCCCTTCTCTCATAAATTTATATGTTTATTAATATAAGCTATGTAGTATAAGTTAATATATACTGTTAACTTAGAGAAGAGGGAGTGTAAGTCACTATAGAAGTATCTTTTGAGTTACAGATAATATTTTTTAAGGTGTATAGAATTATAGTTATTAAGGTTATATGTCCACCGGAAAAGTTAAGAAATTATAATATAAGACGAGTAAAAAAATAGCCTACATGGTACTACTTTAAATAATATCGGAAGAACTTGTCCCAGTCAACCCACTACAACAAAACGCAATATCAACCAACAGTTGATAGCAACAAGGATATATATATATTACCAAAAGATCACAAACTGAGTAAATAAGAGAATATTAGCATTGTCAAATATATGTCTACAACACCAAAAATGAGTATTAAGCATTACATGCAAATAAGAATTCACAAAAATAAAAAATATATAAATATAACAAATAAAACTAAATATAGAGATAGCAAATTAGAAGTATAAACTGAACCTATCCAAAAGATATAGAAATATCTCTTCATGCCATACCACCATGCTACTGATAAAAGCACGCAGTCTTCACGCATAAACACTGACCAGCGCGCGGGATATATAAGTAGAGTACATTAGCTAAATGAGCTATGAAATGATTTAATGCGTAAAGTATGAAAACTTAACTGAGCTTCAAATAAGATAACTCCAAATTGTATCACATAAATTAAATATCTATATAATAATAATATATATATATATAATATAACCATAATATATATATAATAACTAATACTTATATATAATATATAATTAATATATATATAATAATTAATAAATACTATATATATTATATATATATTACTATATTATATAATATATACATATAATCACTATATTATAATAAAAACTATATAATATATATATAGGTATAATTATATATATTATATATATAGTATATATCGCTCAATATATTATTATATTAGGTATATATATACTATTCGTTCATAAATTATGATAAATAATTACCTATATATAGATATAATTATCATTATATTAATCTAGATATTAATATATATATAATAATGAATAATATATATATATTATATGTTATATAATATATATATACTCCGTTTAATATACCCATGTATATATATATGGCTATTTATTAAGATGTTACTCCAGGGAACGGATAAATCAATAAAGAGAATGTCAACCGATAATTATTATTCAACTGATAATCGTAAGGTTAAAATACATTAGTACAAATACTGGATTTCAAATGTAATTTAAATTAATATTAACAAAAATATTAAAAAAAAACGCTTTTATATCTATTAATGAATGTTTTGTTTTTACTGGCTTCACACCTATTGTCTTATAAAAGAGTACGTATAGCTCTAAGGCCCGTCGCTACTAAGGCTATTCTTACAAAATTCTCAGCTTCTTAAACATTCTTCTCCCAATGTTTCCGTAAAGTTTGTAGAAACACCTGACAATAATAAATTGATATTTGGATTATTGATCTTATAATAGTTTTAGTGTATCTTAGAAAATCTCGGGGTGGGCGCCCTTCGGCCCCACCAAACTCTTATTATCATAAACCAGACCCCGCCTATTTCACCGTTCCCCCCAGAGCGGGAGGGGTGCGAGAAAGTTTTATGGCTTTCTTATAATTCAATATTTATGGCATGCTTTAATTCTTATATTTAAAAAATAAAACACAAATTATAATAATAAATCGAAAATTCAATATATATTGAAAATATTATGCTGATGCCCTTAGAAGAGCAAAAATTAAACATTTTATTATTGAAATAGATAATAATAATAATGAATAGTTCAAAATATTTAACATGATTACATCTGATAAGAAATTTATACATTAACATATAATCTAAAGCATTTTCTGGATAAAAATCTGATATTTTCATTTTAGAAAAGCTTAACTAAAAATTGAAAAATAAACGCCCCAAGCAGATAAAATAGGAAATTGCTTGACATAAGAGAGAAGTCCCGAAATCTTCGTTGTTTCTTATCGAAAATTTCCCCCCTATATAAACGAAAGTCTACATCTTATAATGTCCTATAATATATATAAGTATTATGTAGTATTATAATATGTAGATCAAACCTGTCTATAATTCAATAGATGTAAAAATTTATATTTAGTATATAGATATACTATGTACTCATATAATGTCCCTATCCTGAGAAGTAATATCTAGCATTTATCTAATTATTTACTGAAAGCCTAATATTCATACTTATAAACTCAACATATTATCAATATAGGTATCCTCTCTCAATAGCTCTATTATGTAAATATCACGTATATATATAATATAACTTATAATCATATAAATACCAGTAAATATACTAATACATTGTACTTTGTTTAGCTATATATATATATATATATTATAATATTACTACGCCGTTGGCCGACTTCTCTCTCTAGCATATATCCAAGTCTTTCTTAAATAAGGGGCTCATACTTGTGAACAATACTTATGCTAAAAATAGTAATATACTTATATCTATATACTAGTATACTTAGGTCAAGTTTGTTTTGGCAAGTCACACATTTTCTGTTTACCCAAATAAAAACTGAGAACTAAAAACATAGTCATAGAGGTAATATAAATATAAATCATGCTATATTTTGAGAGCTGTGTTATTAACTAATTGGTTAAACATGGCTCTTGTAAACAATCTATAATATAACATACGTAAAGATTTATAAATATAAAGTTTTAGAATGTCAAAAAAACGAGCATCAGTGAATTAAGATTTCAGAAAAAAAGAGTAGCGAGAATTATAATTTATACCTAGTTCATAACAGAGCACAAATCAACTGAATTATATACTTACTTTAATTGCCTGCACTATAATATATAACACATCACTAAATTACTATTTTTCTTGGTCCACAGCACTCATAACGCCAATCCCACCAGTGTTCATAGTCGTACATCTATAAATACATCTACCTTCGCTCATTAGAGTAAATCTGATCATATCAACAAACCTAGTCATTATAATCATCGTATACTTTATATATTATAATACTTATTTACTCATGATATATTACATATTAATACAACAGATTACTTATTCACTACATATTTATATGCCGTACTAATATACGTCGTTTTATTGTTTACTAGGCAACTATATTTTAGTATTCGCATGCACATGTTTAAAGTTTTTTTTATCCATTTAGGCATATATATATATTTGAGCGTCCCTTATTTTAATTAATTAAACTTATTTATAACAAATTGGATATAGGCAAATCTATCGCTTTTTGTAACAACATAGTATTTGATCGTTCTTCCCTCCGGCGTTACCTTTACTTTTCTCCGCCAAAGTTAAGGGAGATGGTGTGTAGCCAAGCTATGAGATTGAATATGTTGATATCAAACGCGCAGTTCTTTACGCAGTTTACACTTCGCTTTCTTTCGACTATTTATCGGTTCCTTTTCTTCTCCATAAATTCTGGTTCGATCGTGCCTGTTCTCTAGCCATTATGTTCTCTGGCCTTCAGGCTAGAGACAGGGCTTATTCCGAGGGAGTGGAAAAAAAGTTCTCGGTTGCTCGTTTATCACTCTCGCTACAATGTATTTCATTCAGTGCTCTAGAAATCGCTTGAGTCAAAGGGTATTATCTTCTTGCGAGCGAGCAAGTTATAGCAGGGCTTGTCATCAAGAACGAGAAGCCTGCGCATACTGATATACCGAGGACCTCCTTGGTTGCTCTACCATTGACAACACTCTTTCTGAGCACTCAGGTATGGTCCAAATTATACAACTGCTCTAACAACGTTGGCTTTGTGTATAATGACAGTGAACTGTTTTTGTTGTGATCCCTCGCCTCTTTTATACGATCTGATGGCTCTGGTTGCTTTAACTTCGAGACATGCATTACAGGCTGGAAAGGCCAAGTCTCTCGGCGCTCGCAGGTTCTTGGATTCGTTCATATCTTTATATATTCTTTGTATGATCAGAGAGGCACCAACAATTCACCAAGACCAAAAAGTGCGATTTCCTGGGAAACCTGATTTCTGAGCATTACTTCCCACTTTATCTTAACCTTTCCTCCCTCAGGTGTCCTATGTCTTGCCTGTGATTCATTTGATCGGGTGCATGGGGCTCCTGCGATCTATGAAAAGTCGCATTATAGGAAAGAGAGGGGTAGGGTCCTCGGATTGCGTTAAATCCCTTCTAACTCTCCGTAGGTGAGGTTTTGAAGGAGTAGCATGCTTCCGAGCTGGGCCACCACCTCCCTCCGTTCAACCTATATTCTTACATGCAATCACAAGCATTACCTATAATTCCCTCCCAGTGGGTGGCACACGCACACCATGTCTCCACAAAGTCACTATTCCCCGAAACATAAAGGAAGCCCGAATCTGATTTTCTAATCATCGCCCCTATAAGTCTCACACCTGTTCTTATCTCCCTAAAAATTAACTAACGCATCTTTTGAAACCCTTGCCTTTTAAGACTTGTCAATCACCTTCTTTAGACCATCCTGGAATCTCATTCTCCTTCCGTTTTCCGCGATCGCCGTTATTCAATAGTTTATGGTGTTTCTAGCGCTGTTTGATAATCGTAAAAGGATTTGTCATTCCAATCTTCTAAATAGTCCTCATGGGTGTTGAGGTCCTTTATTATATCCCTATAGAGAGTTCTTTCGAGAACCTACATATATGTCTTAACTCATAGAACACACATGGCATTTCTTGTAAAGTGAAGAATTTTTGATCTGTCAGAAGATGTAAAAGAAAGAAAATGAGAAAAGTTCTTAAAATTTAAGATTTTCATATTTTTGGATAATCTAGTTAGCAATTTCATCTGCCCCCGCCCGCAAAAAAGTATTAGGAAACATTTACGTTTTCTCCGTTGCGCATGACAGAACTTGCGTGAGGGTGAAGCGCTTGAGACTTACTCCACAGGAAGGCGCTATTTGACTGGGCTTGGATGTCGTCACTGCTCTTAAAGCTCCCCTCTTTTGGGGGTTCCGTCGGCATGGTTGCTCGTTTGGTCCGAGTAGTAACAGCTTATCGGTCCTTAGCTTTCTTGTTCAAGTACCGCTTGGTCCCAAATATCTCGGCTGGTGTGTTTTGGTATGGGTGTGAGCGTCACACTATACCTCAAAGTTTTTCACTTTTTACCTATAAGGCTTTAGTTGAATAAGTGGGTGTTTCCTCCAGGGTTTCTTGTCTTGAGTCTCAGACAAGTAGGGAGAATTACTATATATTACTATTACTTTATTTTTCTTTGAATATCTAATTTTCTTTTAGAATATGCTTATTAGAATACCATTCACAGAAACTGGTAAACACCGCAAATGGCAATTTGGCATCTAACCTGGACTTATCCCGGGGACTCTCTCGGCGCTCACTGGATCATAATGCCGAGACGGTGGGACGCGACTGTCAGATCCCCCCTCCTGCTTCGCCCCGTCTATCGGCTCCGATGCCCAACCCCTCTATATTCAAACCGTGTCTTGACTCGGGCCTGCCGACAAACGTACGAGAGATCATTAAGATTAACTTCTAGAATTGACCTGATCTCTGTCTTATGAATGAGCTTGCTCGCTCGTACAGGATAGATTCATCCTAGTTTCTTCCGGCCATTCGGAATCAAATGCAGACAGAAAAAAAAAACAAGAGAAGAAAATGATGAAATTATTGTTGTGGATTAGTAAGATAGATGTCTCGTGACAATTGTATATTCGAGGGTATGTAGGTCTGTTCAAATCACGGAACTTGTTATCTAGAATCTAAGAGTATCTTCGGAAACAAGGTCGAGTAGATGTTTCTATGGTTGTATATATTTGATATCGATGAGTATATAGTATCGATGAGTCTGGAACTTTTTACAGAATTAAGATTCATACGTATTTTTTATTAAAATATACCTTCATTCTATAACTAGTTAAATAAATTAGGGCTATTAGTCTTCCTGTAATTTCAGATAAATGCTATTGAATATAAAGAATAAATAGTTCACAATTAAAGCTTCTACTCCAGGACAATCTCTTCACCACCTCACATCATATAACAATCAATCGCTTCTACCAGGCTATTGGTCTAATATTCGGCCGCGGAAGGTCATTGTGTTGTTCCTCAAAGTTAGTTGGGAACACCTCCTTATTAAACTATTAGACAGCAGAGAAAAATTATTTTAAGTCTTCTCTCTCATTTTGTGACTTCTCTCTTCTTCATTGTCTCTCTCAGTCGTCACATAGAGTTTCTAGTGAGGTCTTAGTAGAACGGCGGGACATGTCTATGTCCAATCTAGTCTCCCGGTGATCTCTTGTTTCTCAAGTAGAATCTTCAAGTTTTATTTCAAGTCGAGTTTTTCACAAAATTTATTATTACCTTGAATATTATAAAATTATTTTGATACGTCGCTCTTGATCAACGATTGTAATTTTAATAACAACTCTAATAAATAACATAACTATAATATTAATAGTGGCTCTAGTCGAAACCATAACAAAAATAAAATGTCTTGGAAATATTTATCTGTTCAGTAACTTTTAGTCTCGATTGACTATATATAATATATATTTACTTAACCTTTAAGATTTACTGCTATGCATATTTTACAATGAATTACGAGTTCGAGAGATAGGGAGCATCTGTGCGCCCTCATCATGTGTTAATCATTCCTGAGGAATATATTTTTTTCCTCCATATCACGTCAGACCCTTGTACATCATTCCGATTTTAAGTCTAAATCTTTTATTTTGTCAAGCTTAACTGTGTTATATTAATCATAAATAATCACACTAAATGCATAATATCAAATATAGTGTTATGTCTTTCTCACTATATGATAATATATACTACTCGCACTATTCTCTATCTACTCACTTACTGTATGATTTATGGTTATAATATTTATGGTTAATTATATATATATATTTAGGTGAATTTTTTTTATTCTTACGTGACGTAATTGTTAGACTAATTGGTAAAATGGGGAAATCTAACAATTTAGCGAGATTTTCTTCTACCAAGTAGCGCGATGCGTTTGGTTCGGCTGGTCATCTGACTAAGTGCTTTACCTCTATTTTCTCTGAAATATATTTAGGGCACTTCCCTGATATCATGGCTAGTTAGGGCGCGCGAGTAAATACTATTTTTTTGTAATACCATATTTAAGACAATAGATGAGTTCCTGGGCGGAGCATGGCGGCACCGCATCCAAAGTAAGAAAGAGCGATGCAAAGTTGAAAGCGCGCTTGTTGGATGTATGGGCGTTTAGTTAAAGCGCGATGTGTAACGGTTATTTTATCTACCACCAATTTCGAAATTAGTGACAGTAAGAATGACAAACTGTGTCGCTAGCAGTGACACAATCGAGCGGTAGAGAGAATGCACACAGAATCTCGCCAGCCGGGCGACAGGATCGTAGACTCGGAGGAGACGGTTATTACCCTGCGTGTACTCCTCCAAAAACCTTTTACGGACTCCCACGTCCACGCAAATGAAAGGGTGCTGTGTCCTGTCGCTATCCCCGAGTGTTGTAGATTTGGCATTGTATGGGGTAGCAGTACAACTCCGACGCACATTTGAGGGTGTTTCTACACGTTGATTTCATTCACCCCGTGATCCTAGGTAGAGTAGACATTTCTACCTGCACAATTTTATCTTTTCCTCGCTCTAAGCCTTCAAAATAACATGGACATCTGCCTGACAGCTTTTTGGTATGAGTTTCTGATGGAAATATACTAGTGTCTATTTGACAAAATTGCCACGTCCTACACTATAAGGCCAGTGAACTGAGAAATTAATGTTTGGTAATCTGAGAGTTAATATCCACAGTCTTAACGAATACAACATACAATAGAGAAAATAAAACTTAATACTGTGTATAAAATGCCTAAAATAAAAACGAGAAACCATTAAAACCTTTTTGTTATATGATATGTGTTCCTTCTGTACGCCTCACACACCGCTTTATCAAAAAAAACTGGTAAGCGCTGTAAGACATGGTGTAAAAGTGTGTTCTCTTGCAAAATATGTTAGGGTAGAAATCTAGCCGGGCGTGAATATTTGGTTGAGTTGATGATAATGTGTCACTTAGTCAACTAAACGTGGAGGAGCTATAATATAGTATTATATTAATATAGTATGACGGTGGTACCACATACAGCTCACATTATCCCACTATTATCTTCTGTACCTTATGTATCTAATAATAGAGTAAATGAGAGGTTTCATACTGTTAGTAGTACCCACCTAAAGTTAATAGATATAATAGAATCAGTCTAACAAATAAAAAGTTAAATATTGTAACTATTATGATATAAAATTGAAGAAGTAATATATATATAAGTATATAGTATATTATAATAACTTATTATATTATATATAATCATAATTATAACATAGGTTAATATATATTATATATATTATATATATAAATTTAACATATAATATAATATATTCTCTCTTCATTTCCATAAAGTTCGTTGTCAAAGAGCGAAGAAAAGACTCTTGACAATGACTATCTTCTGTTACCCTTAAAATAACTATAAATTTAATAAAAGCCGATGCCCCCACCCGCCCATGAGAAACCTAGTCAGTCTATCACACCAAACCATTCCACCAACTATTACCCTCAATCATCGAAACAAATCTCTCCAACTATAAGTAAAAAAAATAAAATTTCCTATTTAACTTTCCATAAATAACAAAACATAAAATAAATAAACGTTTAACTTTTCATTATTCAATATAATAGTGTTCATAATCTGGTTTGTTAGATTTTTGACATTACATAAATCCTTAATGGATAAGGAGGAGAGATTTTGTAGCTATTTGAGTAGGGTTATTTGAGGGGAGGTGTATTCAAAGAGTACTCACCTATTTTCTTCACTACAAAACCTTGTTTCTAACCTAAAACACGCCCTACCATGTCACCCTCCCTTTTTATCTCCCATTTAAAGATACTGGGGAGATTGCTTTAGCCAACACGTCGGGTTTATAAATGCGAGTATAAAGGGGAAGGAGAGCGTGGGCGAGAGGTGTTTTGAGAAGAATCTCAGTCTTGGTGTGCATTTCAAAGTGTATTATTTAAAAATTTACAAATATAAAAGCTTCTTATATCTATTTTGTTAATGTCGACTTGATAACACAATATCAAATTATAAAGATACATAAAATTATCATAACCTTACAAATAATATTAAATAATTGATATAATAAAGAGCAAATAAAGAGTAATATCAATGTATCAATGACATAAGACATTAATAAAATCACTTATAATATTTAACCAATGAATAGGGATAAAATCTAATAAAAATTTGAGAGATTTATTATTAATGAATACACTTTAATGATAACAAACAATAAGACTATTAAAATCTATTAGTCAGGAAGTATGAAGCGATTCATTCTATGTTTCCTCTATCTGTTCAATATAATTTGTGGACATCAATACGCTTTCATAAATGTCGAGTATCTTATTAAGGTTCGGGTATAATTTCACTAATATGTACGGTGGGAATAGGTTGCTTATTGTGTGCATAATTGATGTTCATATTATTAACGTTAATAATTTAGTTGTGGTCTAGTTTGAATCTCGTAAAGATACTAAAAATATAATTCTGTAATACATGATTTAACAATAAATAACAATTAAATAGGATATATGGAATTGGGATGACATATATCTATAGTATAGGAATTATTTAGATCACTCGAATAAGATTTCAAAATAAATAAGTATGATTATGAGAAATAAATAATTAAATGTATAGATAACAAACAATGATAAAGAGTAAACCAGATAGTAAAATATTAGGTATAATGATTATGAATAACTAGATATAATAAGCTTTAACTATACTTTCTTCTGTAAATACATATCAATGTATACATTAATTAGTAGATCTTGCCAAGTATGCTCATACCAAAATAATTACCTTAACTGAGTAAGGTAAATTTTGGTTCAACTCAGACTTGAGCAATTTAATATACATATGAAATAAAAATAAATAGGAAAATAGTTTAACAAGAACATAATAATAATGATAAAAAATCAAATATAAAAATATAGAATAATATAAACAATTATACTAATAATTAAATTAAAGAGTTACTAATCACATGCAAATATATGTAGAGACTTAGATAATAATTACACGTGTTAGAATTAATAATATTCAACAGAGTATATTATATATTAAATTAATACTAATTAAGAAATATATTTAAATTAAAACAAAAATAATTATTAAAAATGCTACAGCTTTGAGAATAATTAATAAATATAGATTAATATAATAAAATAAATACCGCTAATTTAATTAATGTATTGTTAGAGACTCATCTTGAAATGCGGTCGAGTTGTATGAATAAGTTATATGAAGTTACGTTAGATGAAACCTAGTAGGATTAAGATAAGATATCTAATAGACATATTCCTTACATATCAATAAATACATAGTCAAAATAATATAATATTATATATTTAGACATATATAAATTGAGTAATAAAATATTTAAATGTTAATTGAAATAACGTAATTCACTATTGGTTATGTATATTAAGATCGTCGTCGAATATATAAATAAATAGAATAATATAATAAATAAATAATAATATATAATTATTAGTGTTAAATAATATATATAATAAATAAAAATAAATAATTACCAATGTATTAATGTTAAATAAATAGATAAAAAATTAAAAAATAAATGGAAAAATTAATAAAAAATAAGAACTAGTTTTAATAAATCTTCAGGTTAAATATATATATATGTCAAAGAGGAAAATTAAGTAATATTCTACAAGTACTATTTTTCATTAAGGTTTCAATATACAAACAATTTATATACTCAAGATAATTTCTTGTTCTTGTTCTTATTATTAGTTCTCCATTGAATTCCCTGATTCTTTTTCTATTTTATTGATAAAATAATATCTACACATAATATATAATTAATTATTATAAGTTAAGCTTCAATCAATATCTTCATATTTAGGCATATAATATAGAGTATAAATAAATATTATTTGCAAACAAAAAGGGGTTTTAAATGGTCAAGTTGATAAATGCGTTTCGCTTTTCTAAATTTGTATGTTTCTATTTATTTGGGGTAGGTAATATATAAAGCTACAACCTATCAACCATGTTATAATAAAGAGGTAAAGTAATGTTAAAATAAAATAAATACAGAGAGACAACCAATCAACTATAATATATAAACTCTCGGGTTAAAATATCCAATATTAAAATGAATATGAAAGAAATAAACAAATAAAATGAACAAATTTAAAATTTTCCGAGTTTCTACTATTCCCGAGTAATATATAATGATGAGGTACATCAGAATATAAAATAATTGTATTGTTATAGTGATCTATTGTGAGATGGGACTAAGATAATATTAGTATATATTATGAAATATGTAATAATTACATCATATGAGATCATCAATAGCATAATGAGATAATAAAATGAATTGTAGATCACGTTAATAATGAAAATATTACTAGAATACATTTATCACTTTTAAGATTTGAAAATAAAATATTATATAAAATGTAATATTATATAATAATATGAATAATATATTTTATAAAAATTTAATATATATATATAGTGTGTATACATTAGACACATATCAATTAATAAATACTCATATAAATACTAAAATTTTGAAATTAATTTTGACACATTAAATGGTATAAGTTATATTGGGACCATACTATATTAGAATTAATTATAGAAGAAAAAACGCTGTTAATAAATATAACATATCTATATAAAAAAAAACATACTCTATTTTAAAAATAATAATGGATATTGATGGATCTTAGCAAAATTATCCAGAAGTTATAAATATATATAACTCATTACACAAGTATATTAATGCCGTAACTGTATTTAGCCGCGCTATATTGATATAGAGAATGCTGAGAGAGTATACTCATTAGGATATATTCGAGATTAAAAATTCGAGAGAATATGTAAGACAAGTAAATCGAGCAAGTTTATATATCTTATATGTTCTTTTTCTTGTATTCTATGGCAGGTGTATTGGAATATATTGAGGGATTCTATCTGGGGTATGCTGTCTCATATAGTTGTTTGCTATATATATCACTTGATACTTCCGATGTTACTTGGCAAAAGATGTGATTTGTATTTCGTATAAGCTATTATACATATAATTTATTTTCTTCAATATATAATATTGAATTTATGGTAATTATTTTTTTATTTACCTTAATAGTATAGTCATTTTCAATTTTCAATGTTAAAATAAAAAATAATATTCGATTAAAGTAATTTGTGTCATTAGAGAGAAATACTATTATATAAAGGCTGGATAAACTAATATATACTAGTATTTAGGAGTTGTAAACCTTCATAAGTAGTATTACGTTATTATTAATATATATTAAAGTATAGGAAAAAGTGAATGGTTCCACTCCTTAAAGGCGATAGACAATAGATCAGATATACCTGTCAGTCTAATCTTAACAGTTAAAATAAGTATAATATTTTTTCTAGAGTACATAAAGTCAGTACCTATATACATTAAAGGTACCAATAAGTATATTTATTTCTAAGGTATACATAGTCCAGTACCTTAATTAATGTAAAAATGATTTATTTATTATCTAGGTACTAGGTACATCTTATATCGTTACAAAGTAATGTATTTTTTCAAGAGGTTAACAGGTCATATTTCTTACTTTATAAAGTAAAAATAGTAATATTTTATCGTTAGTTTAATATAACCTATTAAAGTAAATATAAAGTAATATTTTCTATATTTATTTATTATCAGGTTGAGAAAGATTATAATTATAAGCTTTGCGGGCCTCCACTACTAAATAGCGAAAGTGTGCACAAATTACGGCAATGTTCATTAAATATGAAATATTTAAACCTGTAATGGAGGAGTCCACATGGGCCCATACCTCAGTACTGTCCACAGTACAACCTAAATAGAACCAACACCGAGCCGGCCTCAAACATGCCTGGCGATGCAATAATCAGAGAGAGGCACCTTAAAGGACGAGATCAGAGCGATGGAAGAATGTGTCACGAGCGCCATTAACTTTCGAATCTTGACACCCATTGGAGCTGGTTTTGAGACAATTTATGTTTCTATTCCTCCGTCATATAAGCGGATGAGTGTACAGTGTTCTCTCCACTGTCTACACGAGAAGCACACCCATTGTGTGTATGGGCCGGGGACCTCATTTTTGTGGCAAAAGCTTGCTTATGGGTGCTTTAGGTTTAGGCGAAATGTGCCACACCTAAAACTCGTTTTCCATCGCTATTCTGTCTTTTGTGTATAGAGAGTATAGATTTGTGTTATATGTTCGGCTACACTCCTATAGTACACTCAAACCATCTTGGACATAAAAGCTTGTAAGACGCTAAAAAAATGACATCAACACACTATTTTCACTACATGTTGTTGTTTTGGCTATAAGAAGTTCGACGATACTCCGGCTTAACGTGTCGGGAGTTCACCACAGCGCCAATAAGGCCTCATGTCACAAAATATAACTGTACTCATTCGAATATCCACATTATAGTCTAACAGACTAAAAAGACACGAGAAACTTAACCAAAAATATTTTCTAACCACACGCCAAGCTTTAAACAACATTTATAATAGTCATATAGAAAGAGCATAGTTGTAAGAAACAAACTTGAAATACTCGAAGAACTGAACCATTAGCTGGTAACCAAGTCACAAAATACACAACCTTGAATTTGCAAATTATTTAACAGAGTCTTGACTGGGTATATAAGAACAGTGCGGTAAAGGGAACGAGAAACACAGTCAATCATTTCTAACTTTGGTGAGTTTATCTCTATGAACAAAGGAAACACAAAATAAATATGAAGTAAGAGTTTGGCATAATGTAGCACTGTGAAGGTTTCTTGTAGGTAATTCCAAGGACAGGTTTGAGATGTATAGTTGAGGTTATATTTAACAGTTAATGAAGAAAGATCAGTTGTTATCTCTAGTTCCACAAAATATATTATATTTAATTTTATATCAATGAAATAAAGTTCATCTTAGTCGTGCTTACAACCACACTAAATCTCCGATCATGTAAATATATGTAGATAATTTTTCATCTCACACGAGTAAACACACACGCCACTCAACACATATCCACAGAGTCCTATTCAGGCACTTGTATGTTCTCTCACTATCGAAGAGTATAGCACAGTCACGGCCCGATTGAAAGGTGCGCGCGGAGTTTAGTAACCTAGTCATTCGGTCACCTGCATACTTCCGAACTTGTACGGATGACTACCTATATATATGATCATATAATATATATCTCCTATATCTTCACATAATAAGCTCGTAAATATATAAGTAATAAATAATATATATCTTAATATATTTACCATAAGATAAGATATAAAAATTAATATTGTGTAAGAAGATAGATGTTACCTCTATACCTATCACTCATATATAGTATATATTATCATAAATATAAATAATACATTATGCAGTATATTATAGTATATGTATATACCGTATAAATATATATAGAATATATATATATAAATATATATAATATAAATATAATATATTATAATAAAATATATATACTATATATATATAGAGATACTATAAAAAGTCACTATACTTAGTATATTATTTGAATTTAAATAATCATAGTTTATATATATATATCAGTGGCGTATCTTGAAGGTTATATTTAAATAAATATGCAGCTATATATATATACTTACTGCAGGGTATATATTAATGTAACTTCAGGTCAATATCATTTTCTTTTCATACAGATAATTTACGAAGGCAGAAGTTATCTTATCTATATAAGGTCGCGCTTGAGCAGATCAGGATATTACATGTTCTTATTATAGCATACTTAGTATACTAAGAGAATATTGATTATAGATATAGAGTAAGTATTCAATATATCAATAAATATATTTATTGATACTAGGACAACAAGTTTCCAGAGAGAGAGAGTGAGACGGAGAAAGCACCCGATATACGAGAGTAGAGCCAGAGAGCCACGCAGCAGGAGAGGAGAGAGAAGAGAGGATGAGAAGAGAGAGAGAGATGATGAGAGCGATGAGAGGTATGTAGCAGTTGATGACAACGAAGAGAGAGAAGAAGCAGAGACGAGACTGGAGAACGAGAAGAAGGCAAGAGACTGAGTAGGGATGTAGAGAAGAGAGACTGCGAGAGAGAGAGAAAACCCGAGTAGTAAAGACGATTAGAGCAATAAAAAATATTTTCGAAATATATATCGTAATGGTGAAACAGAAAAGTTATCGATTAACGTCGAGAATTTCCGCTATTTTTTTCGAGCTCTGGAAGTCAGCAAGGTCATGTAACGTTTCGCTCTTTTTCCTATAATTTACTGAATTTTCCTCCCCTCTACTTACATACGAGTACCAACCACATGACCTTCAAGCGTTTAATACTAATGATTTGCTAGGAAGGAAAAATTAAATTATGCATTTCCAAATGATCCCGTAAGTATTGATTAGATTTATTGCCATTATTAGTTAGTATATTATATACTGAAAGAGGCTATGTCACTCGCATTGGGTTTAAATATATCTTACACCTACTCTTTAATTTAATATAGATCAAGAAAATCCTTTTTTACACTTTCATATAAAATTTTTAATATACTTTACGCTATAACTTTTTTTGAATCACTTTCTGAAATTGTATTCTAATTAAAAGATCGAATGACTCAAAATAA
The DNA here is from genome assembly GCA_015478945.1 of Trachelipus rathkii. Classification (NCBI taxonomy): domain Eukaryota; kingdom Metazoa; phylum Arthropoda; class Malacostraca; order Isopoda; family Trachelipodidae; genus Trachelipus; species Trachelipus rathkii. The sequence continues at coordinate 31,874 of JABUQX010052374.1, forward strand.
TTTGTGGTAGTAGCTACTACCTAGCTGCGCCTATAATGAATAGCATATAACGATGAAACCCTCGTATTTTATATAGTAAATCATGAGAATTATTAGCAGTAAGTATAACAAGTTTCTACTTGTTTTTAGATATTATTACATATATAATAAACTTTAAAATATATCATTTTGTTATTTAAAGATGCCATATATTTCTAAGAAACAATAATGTATGAGTATTGCATTATATATTATAAAATATTATAATGAAAATGTAGGAATATTGTTATGATACATCATATTCATCATTTCCTAGATTTTATTTAAGGCTATTATATGTGAATACAATTTTAGGGAAAGAATTCACAAATGACGGATTGGACCACTCCCACGGCGATCTCTGTTTATAGGCCACGATCGAATCCAATCTATTCATTATAAACAATTACTTTATTATCGAAGATGTTAGCTATCCAATAGTCAAACGGAAATTACAGTGTCATGGAGATAGCTGGTGCCATAAAGTTTCGCCTGGACACATTTGGTGTATCAAAAACAAATATCAAAGAAATTTTAAAATATATTAAAAAAATAAAAAAAAAAATTATATCTCAATAATTAAAAGTATCATTTTCCTTTGAGAAAAGTTACATTTTGGAATCAGGTAGAAAATTTCAACATAAGAAAAATGTAAAAAAAAAAAAAAATATTAAAAAAAAAATTATTGAGTTATAATATATGAACGATAATTTGAATAAGATTAGAAGCCTATTTTAAGGATCGTTTTTTATTGGGTTTCTCGTGTAAAATAAAGATAGACTCCCTGTCTCTAACACTTAGAAATTTATGCTTTAATACGCCGGCACACTAGGGGCTCGAGCCGACGGGAACATAGGGTGGGGGAAGTTTTCCAATAACCAGACCCGTATGCTGGGAGGCGAGACGGGAGGTAAAAACTCCCGCGACATCATCAACGAACAACATATAAAAAGAGCGGGGGGTCCGAAGAGAACCTCTCCCCGAGGGGGAATTAGTTCCCTCACCGTCCATCCTCTCGTTAGCTCCACGGAAAGGTCCGAGCATACCCCGACCCCACTTAGGTCCTAGGGAGTCAGAGCGGAGTATACAACCTCTGGGGTACTTTGCCTTTGAGTACAAAAAAAAAAAACAAAAATTTATAGAAAATCTATTATTTTAACGAGTAACCAATAAAAGGTACACTAAATAGGCATTCTCAAGGATGATCATAATTACATATTTATGTAACAATAATACATATTTTTTTTTTTTAAGCAATTTTCTTATGTGAAATTTTTACAGGATTTCCAAAATGGTATTCCTTTTCGCTGTAGCTATGTAGTTTTTGAGCAGATATACATATCAACACATATAATATTTTATTGTTTTATATATTATAATATATATAGTTAATATAATAGCTATACAATATATAGCTACAACATAAGCATAAATACAGACTCCAATACATATATAAATGCACAAATATACACCTATATATAATATATTATATACACTATATATATTATTATGTTTTTTTGATTTTTTTTTTTATTTAACAATTATCACAAAAGGGCAAGATTTGGACCAGCATTCCCAGCAAATAGTATTCGTGTTTTAAGCTGTAGCTTAATAGTTATTTAAAGATACATATGACGGCTATAAACAGACGTACAACCATACTATAAATATATATATGATACTTTTAATATATAACTATATTATAGTATAAACATATTTTAATTATGATATATAATTATTTATTTATTGATATATATGATATACATATATAAATTATAAAATAATATATATTATATTATAATATATATACCGTCTATATTATTATAAGTAAAGCAAATAAATAATAAATTTAATTGCGCACTGGGTTCCGTGACTCACGAACATCAGGACGACATAACTGTCAACAAAGCTTTCTCTCCTTCAATCTCTTTACCCTATCAAAGACTAATTACATACTTTCGGGTGGTTTTCTTTTCTGCCTATTTTAGAGGGGGGGACTTTACTTTAGGCAATTACACCTGTAGGATCCGGAAGGTGAATTCGAACCCTAACCCTCACCATTAGACGACTCCTCTTGCTTCACTTGCTCTACGAACTCACCTCTGCTCTATTTCTTCCTACATTGCTAGATCAGAAGGCACGAGTGAGTCGCAAGGTGAGGGGCTAGGTTCGTTCAACCTTCCGGATTTCTCATTACAAAAAGACTTTTAGAATCTTCCCAAAATTCTTTGACTTAGACTTTCCTCTACCTCTTTCGTTACTTCTCTTTACATTTATATCAATTTCGTCTCCGATCTTTCCTTTTCTTCATTTGCCCAACACACTATCATACAAATTCGTTAATATTTTACGGAGCACGTAGGCAATTTCCTGAACCAAGCTAAGAGCGTCAAATAAGCCAGCCTTTGGGTGCTTACCTTCACTCCTAAGATAAATTGGCCAATCCAGAGTCGTGTTCTCGGCTAAAATATGGAAGGGATTCGCCACTGTTTGTTTTGCCCTCGATTCGCTTGATAGATTGCACCTTCGAAAAGAAATATTTGAGCGCATCAGATGCTTCGTGTCTGGTCGCACCTGAAGGAAACTTGCTCTTACGATCTGATTTAGAGTCACTGAGTCACAGGCTATTATGGTACCTCTTTTAAAGTTTCATTCCTTACAATATATATATATATATATATATATATAGTAATATATAAATATTATATATATATAATATATATATATTATATATATATATAATATATATGATAATACTATAGTATATATAGTATTAATATATATATATATATATATATAGTATATATTATATTATATATATACATATATATAAATAAATAATTTAAATATATTAGATATATATAGTATACATATATATATATTATATTATATATATATTAATATTATATATAATATATAATTATTATATATATATATATATAGGTTTAATATATATATATATAATATATATATATATATATAAATATATATTATATAATATAGATAATATATATATATATATATATATATATATTAATATATATATAGTATATTATATGTATATATAGTATATATATATAGTTATATTATATATATAATATATAATATATAGTATATATATTATATTAGTGATGGACCGGATGTCAAATTCTGGAGCTGTTGCGGAGTCGGATGCGGATGCGGATCTTAAAGATGATGAGGATGCGGATGCGGATCTTAAAGAGTAGATGAGGAGCTGGATGCGGAAGCGGAACTGGCGGTAGTGTGTACCTCTTTTGAATTTGTATTAAAAAATTATTATATAGTATATATATATATATATATAGTATATATTTACTATTATTAAATAGTATATATACGTATTAATATATAATATATTATATATGATATTATATATTATATATTGACATATATATATATATATATAGTTATATATTAATATAATATAGTAATTAGTACATGACATGACATGACATGATTATATATATATATATATATATATATATATACTATATATTATATATAGTATATAATTATGTAATATATATATATAATATTTATATATATATATTATATATATTATATATATCATATATATATATATATATATAAAATTAATGTAGTGATGGACATGAACATGACATGATTACGTATTATATGAATATTATGCTATATAAGATATATATTAGTAGTGAGTATTATTAATATAGTATATAGATATATGATATATAATATATATGATAGTATATATATGAGTATATTATAATCTTAACATCCTCTCCAGTGCGGCTTATCCGCGATGCATACGGATGAAATCCCAGTGGAAGCCAACCTCGCTCTTCCTCTTGTTTCTATTCAGCCGGGATCCCATCACCATCAGTCATGGCCATGTGCAGGCATGCTGGTGTCTCCTCATAATCCTCCTAAACTGTGTTCTCCTCAGCCTCTTCCGGCGGCCTTCCCTCGGTCTCACTCCGCTCCGGTTCTCCAGCCTCCCACCTCCTGTCTGGCAACTCGTCTCTGCCCTGCAGTCCTTCGTCCAGGCTGTCCCACCGATCTCAGTCTTGGGCTGTGTCCCACTTTGATCACATTGGGTTTCACATCCACGCTCGGTCCCCACGTGTCCCGTCGTTGTGTCTCAATCTGTTTTTCTGCTTCTCGTCTCTTCATATCATGTCCTCTGACACATCCAACTCCGTGTCTGATTTTACCTCTCCTCTCTCCCTTCTGCTGCCGATGTCTCGCGCCCATACAACAGTAATTCGACGTCAACACTTCCTCGTATATTGTCTCTCACCTCTTTTGTTCATAATTTATCTTTCAGGATAAGGTATACCTGCTCTTACCAGTCCTGCCATCTGCTCATTCCTACTCGGTATTCCTTTGCACACCCCCATTCCTTCCAAGTGCTTCCAGAGTAGTTTATAGTCTATCCACCACATTTTTAATCTCTCTACCGTCTACCTCAACTATCAACTCCTCCTCCTCCTTCCTGTCTTACTTACCTGATTATTTTGTTTTCTCCACATTCAGTATTCAAGGTCTCGATTTCTCTCACTTTTCTGCGAAACAACAGCCGCCATTTGCTTCAACTCGTCACAATCTCACTCCAACAAGCGCGAATATCATCTGGCATATACCGATGAGTCCCTCATCTCTGTTCTAAACTCTCTTTTAACCTCATATTGACTGTGTCCCATAATACGGTCTATTAAACAGTATCGGTCGACAGCACATGCTACCGCTGCCGTACTCAGTTTTGTAACATCAACCATTCCTCGTTTTTTATTCCTGTTCTTACCTTACTTATGCTTGCACGTATGTAGACTTCTTGACTTGGCCTTATCAGTCTGCCCCAAATCTTTCATTAATCCCTCTCCAGCAACTCTCTCACAGTTCTCTCTGGGTAACAGAATAATGCTTTCTTAAAAAGTCTAATGAAGGCGGATATATGCCTTCTTATCGTATCCATGTCCTATTCATGTATCATTCTGTAATGGCAAACCATTAAATGCTGTAGACTCTACGACCTCAGTACAATACTGCTCTTCACCCATCTTGGCTCTATTGTTTTATCTTAATTTTTCTTTCTAGATATTCTTTCATATAACTTCGCCATGTGATCCATTAGTGAGATTCCTCTATAATTTTTATTAATTTCTCTGCGTCCGCCCCTTACCTTTAAATGGGAACTATTTATTGACTTCCCCAACCTTCTCAGCACTTTCTGAGCTCTGCCACTCCACACCTTTTTCGAAATCTCGAGCACAGGCTATTAGCTCCCTCTCCTGCCTCCTATCGAGCAACATCAATATTATTCCAGTCCTCACCAGGAGTTGTTTTTCGCGCTCTTCACTTTTCCAGTTAACGCCTCCTGAAATTCACTCTCGTTATTCCATCATCTATTCTCGCTCCAGCGTTTCTCTCCTCTCCTCTCTCTCTCCCCTTCCTCTTCTGACTGCACTTCCACATTCAAAAACTCATCAAAGTGTACTCTATCCACCTTTTGTTTTTTTCCTCCGGGCTTGCCAATGTTTCTCCATTTTTGTCTTGAAATATTACATATCTACTCTCGCGTCTCTATTACGTTCTTGCCAATCTACAAAACTTCTCTTGCCTTTCCTTCATATCATCCATCAGTTCCTTTGCTACTTCTAAGCCACCTCCTCCTTTGCCCTCCTCTTCACTCTCTTCGCTTCATTTCTTGATTTTAGGGGTGATTCCTATGATTATATATATATATAATTATAGTATATATATATGATAATAGTAGTATATATAATAGTATATAGTATATAGTATATATATATATTAGTATATTATATATATAAGTATATATAGATATATATATTATAGATATATATATAACCCTGTATATATACAGAAATCGAAATGTCAAATTACAATTAGTTGTCCCATAAACTTCCCATGATAAAGATGAAGAATAAGTATTGTAGTTGTTATAGTCAACTTATCAAATGAAGAAAACATCGCGAACATCACTCATTTTTTTCTAAAGGAGGATGCGGAGCGGATGCGGGATGTGACCGTTAAGAGGATGCGGATGCGGATGTCAATTTTAGGTGCGGATGTTCCGCAAATGCGGATACGGATGCGGATGTTATGTCCATCTACTATATAGTATATAATATATAGTATATATAATATTAATATATATATATGATATATATATATATGAGATATAATGATATATATAGATTATATATAGTATATAGTAGAGCTTTGATTTATTTGATAGTAGTATGTATATAGTATATATATATATATATATATGAAATAGTATATTATATTATATATATAATATATGATATAGTATATATATATGATATATATATATAATAGTAAAATATTTTATAGTATATATATACTTATTATTTTATTTATGATATATATATATATATATTATATATATATGTTATAATATATAATATATATAAGTATATATTATATATAATATTATATATATATATATATATGATATAAGTATATATATAATATATATGAGTATATATCTTATTATTTATTATATATATATATATATAGTATTATGATATATATATAGTTATATATGATATATATAATGATATATATATATATATATATAATATATATAATATTATATATATATATATATAGTATAGTTATATATAATATTATATATATATATATATATATATATATATAATATATATATATATAAATTATATATATCATATATATATTATATATTTATATACTTTATTTTTACAGGGTGTCCGCTAACGTCAGTGGCCCTTTTCAAAGGAGGGGACAGAAAAAAATAACAATATAATAAAAAATATCTAAACCGGTAACTTTCAGTACTTCCTTCATTAATCTCGAAAAATCTGCGTGGGTTATATATTATATTAAGTATATATATATATATATATATAATATATATATATTATATATATATATTATATAATATTATATATATATATATATATATATATATATATATATTTATATTAACTGTATTCTTCATTCATGATCATCATCGGAAGAATCTGTATTAATTATTAATTATTATTATTATTATTATATTATTTTTATTATTTATTATTATTATTATATTATTATTATTATTATTTTATTATATATTATTATTATTAGTTTATTATTATATTATTATATTATTATATTATTATTATTATTATTATTATTATTATTATTATTATTATTATTATTATTTTATTTCTATTATTATTATTATTATTTATTATTATTATTATTATTATTATTATTATTATTATTATATTATATTATTATGTATGTAATTATTATTATTAATTATTATTATTATTATTTTATATTTATTATATAATTATTATATCATTATTATATTATTTTTATTATTATTATTATTATTATTATTATTATTATTATTTTTTTATTATTATTATTATATTATATTATATTATTATTATTATTATTATTAGTTATTATTATAATATAATATATAATATATTTATATATATATATATATATATATAGGTATATATATACGTATAATATATATATATATATTATATTATTATATTAAATATATGAAAGTTAGTATATTATATAGTTAATATTATATAAATATATATATAATAATAATAAATTCAATGATAATAAATCAAAATTTTAACTTAACAAATAAAGGTTCTTTCTGAATCTCAGAAACAAAGAGGAAACGTCTCCTTTCATTGGCTTGTTGCAAAGCAAAGCTATTTTTAAGTCCTCTCTCATATTCGGTCAATTTTTCTACCACATCACTGATGTTATTTTCGAAATATTTGCTTATTATAATATATATTATATATATATATTATATTATATCATATATATATATATATATATATAATTATATAATAATATATATAATATTTATTATATAATTATATATAAATTTATATATATATATATCATATATATATGATATATATATATATATATATATATATATAACTTATATATATATATATATAATATATATATAGTATATATTATATATATATATAGCGTTATATATATATAAATTATACCAGTCCCGATTAGGTGACACCTGTATCTAAAAAACTATGATAGTTAACATAAAACTCTGATACATTTTTGAATTCAGCGAACATTTTAATGCCGGAAAAGAAAAAATAATTTTATTAATTATTAATAAAATAATTAAAATTATTAATAAATTAATTAAAATAATACGCCTGAATAGCATCTTACGCCTGTCATTTTGGGACTTCTCCTGGCAGCGCAGCGAACTCCTACTCTCCTTCTGGCTAGCGAAAATGGAGGAAATTTTTTTTTACATTTGCAAATGAAAAAGAAGGTTTTTTAATTCGTTTTTGGTAGGTTCTTTATATATTATATAATATTATATATATATATATAATATATATATATAGATTATATAGTAAATATATATAATATGTAATAATTATTGATAGACAAATAATTCTAATATATATAGATATAATATTATATATAGTATATATAATATATATATATATATATAATATATATATTATAATATAGTTAGGTTAGGTTACTTAGGTTAGGCCAGGTTAGGTTAGGTTAGGGTGTATTATGGTTAGGTTAGGTTTGTTCTGGTAGAAAAACACAACCACCAGAGACACCCACACAGATAAAAAAATAAATACACCACACCAAAAACATCCCAACAACACACAGTCATACTACAACCAAAAACCCACAACCCACAATCAACATCCAACACACACCCCACCCAACACAACACCACAACCCACCACCCAACAAACCACCACAAACAAACAAAACACACCAAACAACCAACCAAACCAACAACCACACTCAAAAACCACCACCCAACCTAAACAACAAATAACACTTAAACCTACACCCACACCCACAGAAAACATCCCAAATACCACAATCACACACACCACAAAGCACCCCACACACATAACTCTAAACACCTACCAAACACCCAAACACCCAAGCATCACATTAAAAAACCATATATCAAAAGAAAGATCAAACAACAAAACAGTCAACAACCGACACACAAAACCCTCACGCTACATACACAACAATCTCACCACAACCAATTTGGTGAGGATGCGCGGGCGGGGTTAGGGTAGGTGGGTCGGTTAGGTGTACGTGTGTTGATTTGGCGGGAGTGAGTGGCGGGCATCCGTCGGTGTGGGTGCATTCTCGGTGGTATTGGCGTAGTGCTCGGTGTGAGCATGCCTCAGGTTCGCGTTCATGTGTCGCTTGGTGTCTGGTGGCGCATATGTGTCTAGTGCACTGTTGATCCCATTTGGCCTGTTGGGTATGTGTTCTGTTCTCCTGATAGATTTTAGAATACACTCTTTAATTATTTAAAACATTAAAATTAATAAAAATAGACAAGCTTTCGTTAATATAACCTTTTTCAAGTCTGAATAAGCAATGCTTATTAAGACTTGTAAAGGTAAAGGTTATATTAACGAAAGCTTGTCCATTTTATCTGTTTTAATGTTTTTAAATAATTAAAGTGTGTTTCTAAAAAATATGTCGTAATAATCCTTAAAGCAACTCAGGGTCTATTCTGAAGAATAAATAAATATACATAAGCGATAATAGCTTATATTCCCTCGCATATATATATATATATATATATATATATATATATATATTGGTGGAGGGTATTTTTTCTCCATATATTATATATATATATATACTAATAATATATGAGTATATATATATATATATAATAAATATACTATATATATATATATATATATATATTATATGTATATTATATATAATATATATAGTATATTATATATATATATATATTATAATATAATATATATATATATATATATTAATATATTATTATATATATATATATAATATATATAACTGTTATTATATATATATATATATATATATTATAATTATATATATAATAATATATATTATATATATATATATATATTATATATATTTAATATATATATATATATAAAATATATATATATATATATATATATATATATATATATATTATATATATATATAATATATATATATATATATATATATATATATATATATATATATATATATATATATATGTATATAATATATATATATAGTATATACTATTATATATTATATATATTATTATATTATATAGTATATATTATATATATATATATTGTGGTATATAGTATACGTATATATATATATATATATATACTGTGCTGTGTGAGCGTTTTCCGATAACAATGAAATGCCCGCGAGACTTTCCATAATACTTTTATCCAACGATCCGCTGCTTAAACGTCAAAACTTGCCTCTGTGGATATCAACCTCTCTAACTCTAACCCTAAACCTTTTGCTCTTGTCTGAGACTCAGATGGCTAAGAAATTCATCATCTAACTCATTTAACGTATCCAACTACAAACTTATTTATATAATTTTCCGTCTGGAAAAGGTGGAGTGTTAAAAGTTGTGCCTATGTAAAAAAGCATAAACACTCGCTATACCACGTCTCGAGAATCTCGAATCTCCTAACTTCGATTTTCTATGGCTTAAAATCTTTCT
>JABUQX010052374.1:47500-50000 GCA_015478945.1 Trachelipus rathkii
AATTAATTTAATTAATTTCGTCGCTGTCAGGAACATCTTCATAAAGTTCTCTAGTCAAAGCCTAAACTTGAGCCATCAGAAGAAAATGCAATAAAAATTAAAAAAAAAAAAAATAGAGAAACATTAGAATTTAGCAAAGATTTTTGAAGATGTTGTAAATGAGGTTAATTTCTTTGTTGAGAAGAATTAAACAAGTTCCAAAAACTACAGGCCCAACATCCCTACTTCCAGACCCACAGACTTATCATTGGACACAGCCATTTTTATACCATTTTTGGATGATTTAATATCAGCATTATAGGAGAGTTTTTTAAATCATAAAGAAATGATTATTTTTTCCTTGTAATTTGTCATACCTGAACGGTGTATATATAGCATTGTAAAGAAGATAAAGATTGTGGTAACATTTTTACAAAGATCTCGAAAAGCCTAATAGAAGATTTTGTAAAAGCAGAATGGGATTTATGTGGAAATTGAAATGGCATCACAGCACAGATCGCCCAAAAACAGCAATAGACAGGACTAGTTTCTTGTTCGCAGTCACTATTTCCAAAAATAATTACATCTTGTTGTAAATACTGGAAATTTTACCCGTGTCCTACTGCTTCAGTAGAAATAAGCTGCTTTCAACATTAAGACATCTGATAACCTCTTGAGAATGCTATTGGAGATGAAAAGACTTTATCTGGACTTGCCCTCCCGGTCGAAATAATTTAATAAAAACTGGAGATGTTATCTCGATTTTGATCAACTTCGTCATGCCCGGGATTAAAGTTAAACAATTTAGGTAAAGATGATTTTAGATAATTTTATATAAAGTTTGCTCGCCATTTTTTCTTAGCAAATTTAATAAGTTTCTTTTCCTTCCACTTCTATACTATATATATATATATATATATATATATATATATTATATATATATATTTTTTATATAATGTATATATATATATGATATATATATATATATATATATATAATATTATATATTATTATATATATATAAGTAAGTAGTATCTATATAGTATATATATAAGAAAAGATTTTTGTCTGGCCCCCCCGAAAAAAATTCCTGGATACGCCATATATTATATAATATATTATATATATATTATATTTATATATATATTATATATATATTATATATATTATAATATTTGTATATATAATATATATATATATATATATATATATATATATATATATTTATATATATAATATATACTATATATATATATATATATATTATTGAGTATATATATATATATATATATATTATATATAGTATAGTATAGTATTTTATATATATATTATATAATATATATATATATAATATATATATATATATAATATATATATATATAATATATAATATATATATATATATATATATAATATATATATATTGTATTATAGTAAATATAAATATAATATATATATATATATTATATATATATAGTATATATATATATAAATATTATAATATTAGTATAGATTAGTATATATAAGGTACCTATATTATATAGTAGTCGGTACTTAGTTATATAGTAGTATAGTGTTATGATATTATGTATATATATATATTATATTATGTTATAATATATATATATAGTATATTTAATGTATAGTATATATATATATAGTATAATTAGTATATATATATTATATATAGTATATATATAATATATCGTATATGTATATATAGTATATATATTATTGTATATATATAGTATATATATTAGTTGATGCAGGTACAGTCCGCATCCCCAAACCGCGGAGGCGATCGCGCACATGTCATTACAAAGATCCGCATCCGCAATCCGCATCCGCCGCTTTGCCCTGCGGATGTTTGCACGTGAGTTTATTGTCGAGATTTGATAAGAATTTTATAATAAGAAATACTTAAGATAGTATATTTGAAAAGAAAATAAAAAATGGTAAAGTGAGTGTAAGGCATTCAAGAAACGGCTTAATATTGCCATTCTTAATTGTTGTCGAAAAGACAATTGCCACTCCTGGAATAGTACACTTCGATATAAATGGAAATGAAGTATTGCTCAAAGTAACATCAAAATGCTTCGTACCGCCAGTCGTATGTCCAAAGTGTAATTCATCTTACTTAATTTGGAAGATGACATCATATCACACTGCATTAAGCCTATGAAACCCTGTTGAAAGAGACTGGTACCGAAAAGAAAATGACTAGCGGCTCTTTTATAGCTTCTGTCTCTTAGTGTAATTGTAATCCTATTAATGCTGTCGAATCGCTGAAGGGAAGCTTTTTGATACCATCTTCCATAAGTGAAAATGAATGACGGTTTTAAAAAGAATGAAAGAGTGTAAGTGTAAACTATAGGTAGAAAAACGCTTTGGTTCTGTGGGAATTAATGACCTTCATACTTATTTGCATACGCTTCTTAGATTCCCGTAATAAAGCAAGTTTTTGTTTTGTAACGATATTATTGAAACAGTTAAGATGGTGTTACTTTGTGTTGGCCATGTT
>JABUQX010052375.1:5000-12500 GCA_015478945.1 Trachelipus rathkii
CCTACCTTATATTTCAAGAAGACAGATATACAGAAAAGATGAATTTAGTAATAGACTGACAGGATACCTTATATCTCAAGATATCCTGTCAATCTATTGCTAAATTCATCTGTTCTGTTTATCTGTCTTCTCACTCAACTATCCTAAATTCTTCAACTACTAAGACTCTAAATTAGAACACATCCTCTCTTCTTCACCTTTCCTTGAAACAATTATTCTTGGTGATTTCAACGTTCACCACCGCCAATTGTTTTCATCTAATCTTCAAGATACAGCTAATCATCATGGGGATGAACCCAACATTCTAAATCTTTTTCTAACATCTAATCCTTCTCTTTATTCGGTTAAATTCTTTCTTCCTCTCTGTTTCTCCCATCATCTTCTTACCTCTGTACCCTGTTCTATATCTTCAAGTCTTTCCCAGGAGAGACTCACACGCATTCGTCAAGGAAACGTTATTGGCATTTCGGTTATGCTAACTAATTGGATTTGCCGTTGAACTTCTTTGACTTCCCATGGAGCAACTACTGATTCTGTGAGAAGGGTCTCTTGGTGTGTAACGCACCATGCACCGCATCGCAACGCACCGCACTTCTAGGTTTTCAATGTTCACCACGCTTCGCTCTAAATTTTTTTAAAATCGTACCCTGCCGGATCACTAGAATTTTGTGCCACACCGCACCGCACCGCACCGCACCGCACCGCAAGTATAACCAAGGTTATTCTCTCTCTGGTATGGAGAAGTACGTTCCATATTCTTTCCCTTCAACTATTCTTAACAAACATTAGTTTAACTCTGCTTATTTCTCTCAGAGCTTTACTGTAAGAAGGCGTACGGTCTTGATGGTATTCCTCCTGTGGTTCTCAAAACTTGCCCTTCCGAGCTTGCGCCCTGTCTTGGTAAACTATTCCGTCTATGCCTTTCAACTTTGACCTTTTCTTCCTGCTGGAAACGTGAGATCAGTCATCCTGTGCCGAAAAAAGGGGACCTCTCTCAACCCTCCAACTATCGTACTTTCGATTTTACTTCTGTTCATTCAAAGGTTATCGAATCTATCTTTAAGAGAAAGGTTTGGAAACGTCTCAATTCTTCTAATCTTATCTCGGATAGCCAGTATGGATTTCGTAAGAAAGCCAGTTTGGCTTTAATATGAAAGCCAGTATGGCTTTAATATAAAAGCCAGTTTGGCTTTGGTATGAAAGCCAGTATGGCTTTAGTATGAAAGCCAGTTTGGCTTTAGTATGAAAGCCAGTATGGCTTTAGTATGAAAGCCAGTATGGCTTTCGTAGGAAAGGCGCTATTGGTGATCTTCTTTCTCTTCATTTTGATTCTTGGTCTTCTTCCCTCCGGAATATCAAAATCCTTCGGTTGAGTCTGGAATAGAGTTGGCAGAGTACCGTTATTTTTGCGCACCGCACCGCACTGCACTAGAGTAAGCGCACAACGTACCAAAAGTTATTTTTGTCTTACCGCACCTAACCTTATGTTTCAATGCGCATCGCGCTCTGCAGCGCAACGCAACGCAACGCACCGGGACATTGAAATTGTGTTACGCACCACACCGCACCGCACGGCAAGGCACTCCACCAAAATGAAATCACCAAACACCGAACCCCACCTGGTGCGCCTGCCAACCCTATATAGTCTGGAATAATGTTTTTTTGATTTCTGAACTTTATCTTTCGGTATTTATCTTTCTCTCTGTGAACTTCTCTCTGATCTTCTTTCCGGTCGTTCAATAATGGTGGTGTTCCTCAAGGTTTTGTCCTATGTCCAAAAATCTTTCTACTTTTCTCTCTATTACTTCTTCACTTATCTGCAAGTAGGCTGCCGACTCCACCCTTCATTACTCCTTTCATTTTGAAATCCCTTAACCCCCCCCCCCCACCTAACACCAATTAATTTGTGCTAGAAGGGCAGCCTTGGGATCAATCAGTTAACCTCAGATCTTTTTCTTATTTCTAATTGGGACATTGATAACTAGGTTGTCTGCAACGCCTCAAAAACTCATTTTCTTTCGTTTTTCAAACTAGACCCAATCTTTCACACAACTTAAACTTTGATGTGTCCTTAATATTTTGCTCTTCTCTGCTCTCTCGTACTCTCTCTCTCTCTCTGCTCTCTCTCTCTCCTCTCTCTTTCTCTCTCTCTCTTCTCTCTCTTCCTCTCTTCTCTTCTCTCTCTCATATATATATTTATATTATAGTAAGTATATATATATATATATATATATATATTATATATTATATTATATATATGATATATATATATAGTATAGGCAAAGTATACAGAAAAGGGGGTTGCAGGAGGCTGTGTTTAATATTTACATTTAAAAGGAGAAAGGGAATTAAAGAGATTTTTTCGTAAACTTTTACATCTTTTAATTAATTAGTAGATTTTGTAATAAAAATATATTTATATAAATGACAACATTTGAAATTATTTTAATGTCTTAGGTGCAAGTACATGACGTGTCACCACGCACACTACATACATACATACATATTACATATATATTTATATATTAGATATATATATAATATATATAATATATATATAATATATATATATATATATATAATATATTAGTATATATTATATATATACTATAATATAATATATATATGGTTAAAGGTTCCAGGACAACCCGAAACACCTTTGGAAAAAACAGTTCTGGATGTTTGCCACGATTGCTACTTTATGTTGTTTGTCTGTGCTCGAAATATAGAAGTAGGCAGACTTTTTCCTCTATAAATTTCAAAACTTTTGAATCTTATTGAATAGTATATTTTGAGTTTTGGTTAGGTTGAGTAATGTTAGATTTACTTTAAGGGTAGATAGATTTAAATAAATAATTAGACTGTGTTTTTAATAGTTTCTATAGGTTTGAAATTCTAATTTAATCGATACTATATAAGGTTTGAAAAATCATTCCTTTTTATGTTAATATTTTAAAGTGTTCAAATATTTAATTAATATGTATATTTAAAAGTAGTGATACTTAATATTATTATATATATATATATATATATATTATATATATATATATAGTTATAGTTATATATATATAATATATATTATATATAGTATTATATAAATTTATGAAGGTGTGGCGGATATCCGCATCCGCATCCGCATATTGCGGATATCGCATCATTTTCAACTATCCGCATCCCGCAACCTCATCGCATAAATTTTGGCGGAAGGGATGTATCATCACGTGAATTATTAATTGAGAACGTGTGTGCACTACCTTATATTATATATTAATATATATATATATACTATATTATATATATTTATTATATAATATATATATATAAATATATATATATATATATATATTATATATATATATATATATATATATATATACTTATTATATTATATATATATATATATATATATATATATATATATATAATATATTTATATATACTATATATTAGTATATATTATAGATATAATATATAGTATATATATGTATATTATATAAGATATATATATATATATTATATAATATATATATATATTATAGATTGGTATATATTAATTTTTTATATTAAAATTAAGGGACTTTTAAAGATGACAGAAACACTCATGGCTGGAGATAGATAAGATTTTAAACTCTGCAAGAACGATGACGCATGGCATCGCTACGTTTTTGAAACCTAGAAGCAAAACAAAAGTTTCGTTGAGCCACTGGTTTTATTGAGGGTTAAAATTAATTTAGGGTGCATATGTGATGAAATAATTCTAATGGTATAAATATCAGCAGCCAATAAAAGCAAAAGATCACAGAAACAGGCACACAGATGCAATTAGTTAGCGAAACCATTGCTGAATCCATGAAAGTTTTTTGGCTTCTAGCAGTGATGAAGTCTTTTCCAGTTCAGAGGTGCCAAAAGACACTATCATTGATCGAAGAATATCAAAGGCGAAAACACCTGGAATCAGATAAAGATACACTGGTTAGGTGACGTGATAATTGTAAAAATTTTCCTTATCTTTTAGAACTCGCCAGAAAATACTCAGCATGCCCTTCAATATGTGTCGCTAGTGAGCGTCTTTTCAGTGGTGCAGGTCTCATTTGCGACGAAAAGAGAAGCAAACTCTTCCATAAAAGTGCTCAGAAGCTCTTGTTTTTGAAACATATTTTGAGAATTATTAAATTCAATATTAATATACATGTAACTTTTTTTCAAATGGGTGGAAGTTTGGGAAAAAAGCTGGCGAGGTGAAAAAGAGTTGGATCCACGTCCCACCCTATTGTAACACAGGCACTCTTGCCACATTGTCCTCTCTAACCCCATTCACCACAGACTCAAACAACCTCCTTCTTTACCAGCTCTTTATTACAAGCAAATTCTGAATAACATTCCACTACCAAACAACACAACAAACAAAAATAGGACCTTGTTATGTGTTTAAGGACTCCGTCAGTTTTGATTTTTTTTTTTTGTTTTTTTTTTTTAGTATATTTCTAAGTTATGATCCCCGCAAATTAAGGGGTGAAAAACATGAATCAAAAATGTATAGGACCAGTTACGTTTTACGACTCCGTCAGTTTTAAATTTTTTTTTTTCTAACTAAAGGAATACACAGGGTAAAACGCAAAGATGGGCAGGAGTCGGGGTCTCTCGCTTCGGGAACGGACAGGAGGATAGATTATTCCCCCCCCTTCCGACGGCGACGGTTCTCACGGGACCGCTTCTTTAGCTCACTCTCTCGCGAATATGCTCGCGCGAGGATATATACCGCCCCTCCCTCGAGAGGATATGAGAGTCCACCAGCACCATCGGAGTCACCCCGTCGGCCTCGACGCCCATAACTGTTTTTCTCATTTTTTCTTTTATCAGTTCTTTTATTTTGTATTATTTTCTCTCTCTGACACTTATCTCGTCGATAGGCCTGTACCAGGCTAGGATCAATAACTACTGTAATTACGTTTTTCTCGCTAAGATGTGCGATACTTTTTCACGAGATCATCTGCCTATAATGAACAACACTACTGATATATGTTGTGATATATATATATTTTGGCTTTTTCCATCATTTGATAATAACTTTTTGGCTAGATTTCAAATATGATAATCTTGAGCATATTCCTTCTCAGCTAAGTTGGTCGTACCCTGTTTGCGAGAGACACGGAATATTGTTCAATTTTAACAGACTCTGTTAGATTGACTAATAAAGTCGTGACCTTTCTATAAATAATCTACTGTAGGTAATTTTTGTATCAATAGCAGAATCTTTGCTTCTTCTTAGAATACGATTCGCTCTAGGATTCAAACCAACCACACCCAGCCAGTAATACTCGCAGAGTGATCGATTAAAAAAAAAAAAACCCTCACTAGAGTGAGTCTTAAGAACGACTACAGGGCGCACCTATAACTCCCCTATACGGGGGGCATCAGATAAACTCTCCTCACTCATATAACTAACAGATCAGTATCACACGCTCTCACCGTAATAATAGCTATCGCGTTTCTCACAAACCCAAATTTACACTAACATATATAAACACAACCGTAACTCAACTAATATATATAATAATATATAGTAATAATACTATCATGTGGATAGATAGATAGATGATATCGACGCAACGCGTACTCGATAGGCTATCAACCTCATATAAAAAGGCCAATACTCCGACACTATGCACAAGCGGAACAGAAACAACTACCTGCTATCGCGCAATATACGGGCCAGGATAAACCGGATAGGTCGACTCTCGTTTGATTATCCAAATCCGCGCAAGGTAGTCGAAGAAAAATCACTATCCGCATACACCTCAATACAGAATAATAATATAAGTATATATATATATATATATATCATATTATATATCATAA
Organism: Trachelipus rathkii; assembly: GCA_015478945.1. Classification (NCBI taxonomy): domain Eukaryota; kingdom Metazoa; phylum Arthropoda; class Malacostraca; order Isopoda; family Trachelipodidae; genus Trachelipus; species Trachelipus rathkii. Next base: position 10,860 of record JABUQX010052375.1, read on the forward strand.
TAATATATAGTATATTATATATACTATAGTATAGATATATATATATATATATATATATATATTAGATATATATATTAATATATTATATAATATATACTATCTATATATATACTGAATATATTATATATAATAGTAACACTAATTTCTGTTAAAATTAAAAAATTGGGATGTTTTTTTTTCAGTTTACGGATGTAGATACTGAAAACTGAAAAGGTTTGAAATATTTTTTTTTATGAAAGTCAGAGTAAATTCGAGCGAATGGAACGCAATGATAGTGTGTAAGCAGAGACGAGAGACGAAACGCGGACCGACCCACGCGAGACGCAGACGAGCAACGAAAAGACGACGCGAGCACAAAGAGGAGAGAGAGAGGCGCGGAAGAGGACAGAAGAAGAGAGAGAGACAGACGCGAACAGATGAGAGAGAGAGATCGAAACCGCGCGCAGAGAGCACGCACCAGAGACGCGACAGATTTCGGCAGCTTAAATGCTAAAATGAATTTGAATGGCCCTTAATTTGAGTTAAGCTAAATTATCATTTTTTTCCACTTATTAGTTATTAATATAATTAAATCTCCTTCAATAATAAATATATATCTCATTATAATTTTGTATAAACTCTTCTGACATTATTCTCCGCAAGAACTCTACATCTCACGCGCAACAGTCAACGTCGCATAAGATAGAACAGAAGAGAGCAGAAGAAGAGTAACCAACTCACCTCCTTGCTATTTATCTATACGCTTGCAATCATTGCCTCCCTCCAAACTGCATATAAACAAAAAGCATTATATTAATAGCATAGTTTGCCTCCTTCACCCGATCCATCACCCGACCCAACCGACACACCCGACCCATCTGACCCACTTGACCCACCTTATTAGTGTTATGTAAACTTTGTAAGATGCATTAAAGGGCGTGGTCAGACATTGATTTTGGGATGTTACACGCTTTGCGGGGGGTACAAATTTTTAAATGTCATCATTCCCAATTTTTAATTTATTAATATTTTTTATTTTATTTTTTTTATTTTTACACATTTGGATGTTGAAATACTGAATGTTTCTTGCCCGCCCTATTTCTTTTCCTCCGCACCTGAACAGCTGTGCGATGACACTCAGACTCTCACACCTCTCGGCGCTATCCGCTACACTCTTGTGAAAGACGTTTAGGATTTGCTCCTGTAGTAAACAAGGCTTCCGTGCGTCGCCCGTGCCGAGATGAATAGGTAAATATACGATGATAAAAAAGAATGTGAAAAGTCAGAGCTCACACAGGGGTAACCACGGGGATACTACGGCGCCCAAGCGGATATGTTTCTGAAAATGGTAACGTTGTAAAAAAAATGTGAAACTCCGCTAAAAACGATATTATGTGTTCTAAAATTATACATATATATAGGTTTATGTTGTCTCCCTTGGAAACGAACTTGCTAACGTAACTGTACATATATTATTTGATAATTAAATTCTAGGCAGGTGTTCAAAAGATCTTTGGTTCCAAAATTATCTGCTATAGATCCTAGCATTAAATTTTACCTGTAATGAAATTCCGGAGCGGAAGACAAGGGATCGGAGATGCTTCATCTCACTGGGTGATCCGTACTATCAAATAAGACCAGACTTGGGAATGAAAACAGCTA
>JABUQX010052375.1:15000-22021 GCA_015478945.1 Trachelipus rathkii
AAAGAACACGTGTCAATAAACAAATCAAATAGTGTCACCAAAAAGAAATAACCGTTGCCTTAGATAATCGGAAATTATTGGGGGTTGCAGTCTATATACTAAAAAAAGGGTGGTTTGTAAAATGGTGAAAAAGTGCCACAATAAATATAGCTAATGAAGTGACCATATATCTGTAAAAATTTTTGTAACAAATAAACGTCTATGCAGATTGGATAAAAATAGAGCACTCTTAAAACTGTATTTACATAACGAAGAGCGATATAATTAAACAGATCTAGAAATATCCGTGTTATTTGTTTATAAACTTCGCGTAGTTTCTTGTGTAAAAAATGAGAGCTTTCATTTTCACAATAATGCATCACCGGCTAAAAATAAAAAACAAAATATAAAAAAAAAAAATAAAAAAAAAGATAATAAAAAGATTAAAGAAACGGCAGCCATCAAAAAAGTCTCCCGATCATAGTGCCGGGAGGGGTAGCGGAATATGCACAAGTACTTCATTCAAGCCATCTGATAAAAATAGGTTTCGAACGGATCATCCACGCGCTTGTTGCCCCAATCTCAAACAGAGTTGCAGAGAGAGAAGTGACGGAAGTGCAGAAGCCGGTATCATGATGGACAGCTTAGGTACAGTATTGCCAGAGAGGATAGCAGAAATAGACCATATACCGTTATGAATTGGAACCGCGACAGGTAAGTATAGTGTTTGCTTGAGCGCGTTAAAGAGATAAATTCGGGAGAGAAATAGTGAAGTGCATTTCAGTTAGAGAGATGAGAGTAGTCACGGAGCTCTTTCCGGGTTTTGTGGGAGTTCGCTCAAGGTTAATTATTTCGGATTTAGGAGCGAATTTCACTAGTCGCATGTTCGAGGAAGTCTGCAGGGCCGTGGGAATGGAGCACCGGATTACGTGTAGCTCAAACCCAAGATGTAATGGCCTCCTGGAGGTAAATCATAGGAATTTGCTGGCTTGTCTGAGATGTATGTTGCAAGAGCATGATTTAAGCCCCTCCGACTGGCCGAGCCTCTTACCTATGGTGTTGTTCACTCTGAGACTCGCGCCTATAACAAAGAACGGTCTCAGCCCCGCAAACTTGATGTTTGACCAAAATATAGCAATACCTAGTGGATTGGTTGATCCTGCTGCGGAAAACGGCCCAATAGAATTAATGCATAATGTTAAAAGGCTATACAGCCTTTATGGCGGCAGCGGCTGCTCCACAACACCGAATATAAAGAATCGACACGTCTTGTGCCTAAAGGTTAGCATGAGCAAAATTTGTCGGTGGTGCGGCAGACACAGTTTTATGTCGGCAAACTAGCTTACCCGCTATGTGGGCCCCGATGTAAAGTTATAAAAGTTAATAAACAGAACGATAACTTATCGAAAATGGGAAACCTCATTTAGGAAATTCAAGGTACGTAAGCATATAATTTTACTTAATACCTAATCTTCAATTTAACGATAACAACTTACAAGAAATGCAAATAAAAAAAAAAAATAAAAAAAATAAATAAATGAATAAAATAAAAATACATCGTTTTCTTTCAGATGGTAAAACGGCTAAAGTAAAGGTGTTACATAAAAATGATTAAAAAGAGTTGCCTCCAGTAGGAGTGCTATTATTTTAGTAGAAAAGTTATTGTTTTACTCTCTAACTTTCGTAGTCAGAGACTGTCTCCTCTATCCTAAACTTTTTTAAAAAAATATATTGTCAGAAGGGGGTGTTACAGCAACTTCTAAATCACTATTTTGTACCGTAATTTTTTTACATAGTATAAATTTATAAAGGTTATATGTCAGGGCAACCTTGTAGAAATCCTGTTGTAAAAGCCGAAGGAATTGTTTCTTTCTTTTTTTTGTATAGTATCAAGGTCACCGAGGTGCCTCGGTACCGAAATGCCTGGGCCAATGGGATAGGGCCAGTTAGGAAATATAGATCGGAGAGCCAACATCTTGACGCTCTCTCGCTCATAAAAGTTATTATGTAAATAATGTCATTCACTGAAGTATTTAAAGCATTAAATTTGAACATTGAAATATCTTAATGTTTCTTCATGATGTAAAATAGTCATTAGACATAATTAATAAAGAAATAAATAAAGGAACGTTTTATTTTTCCAAAATATTTTATTATTTGCTATATCAAGGCGATCTCTAATAGGGCAATTAATCATTATAGAGATTAATTCGTTTGTACATATATATATATATATTATTATATAATATATATACTATTATATATGATACATATATATATATATATATAATAATATATAATATATAGTATAGTGGTATATATATATAATATATAAATAAGGTATATATATATTATGGTGATATATTGAGTAATATATATATTAGTATATATTAGTATATAATAGTATATATATAATATATTATATAAGTTATTATATATAATATTATATAATATATAGTATATATATTATTATATATATTATATATATGTATATATAATTATATACAGTGGCGGCTCGAGACTTTGCGGGGGCCTGGGCCATGTTAACTCTGGAAACACAAGTTATATAAAAGTAATTTGAAATCTGCCAATAACAAACTTGGTTTATAACCCTGACATTGTAATGGAGAATATACATTATACATATATACTATATATATATTTATATATATCTATGATATATATTAATATATGTATATATATATATAGTTAATTTAAATATATATATAAATATATAGATATATATAATATATATATAGAAATATTATATATATAATATATATATAGTATATAATAGATATATATAATATATATATATATATAAGATATAATATATATATAGATATATAGTATATATATATATAAATAATATATATATAAATATATAAGTAATAAATATGATATAATATATATATATAATATAGTAATAATATATGATATATAAGATATAAGAATATTTATACTATATTATTATATATAATATATATGATATTAAAATATATATATATATATATATTATATCTATATATATATATATAATATATATATGTTTATATATAATATAATATATATATTTATATATATATATGTTATATATTATATATATATATAGTTATATAAATATAATATATATATTGCGCAGCTCATTCGATATGGGGCGTTAAGGGCGTTAAATCTGTTAGCGCGCGAGGCCCTTATAAGGTGCGGGGCCCCAGGGCGATTGCCCAGGTCGCCCTGCCCTAGAGCCGCCACTATACAGTAAATATATAGTTATATATATAATATATATAATAGTATAATATAATATATATATATATATATATTATATATATATATAGCATATATATATATATATATATATATATATAGTTATATATATATATAAGTATATATAATATATATATATATATATTAGTGATGGACAGACATCCTCATCCCTATTTGGCTGACCATCCGGCACCTAAATTGCATCCGGCCTCCTCACTTAACACGCACATCCGCATCCATATCCTCTTGAAAATGAGGTGTTTGAGGATGTTTACCTACATTTGATTTTGGAATAAATGCACATATAAAATTAAATATTATTTGGCATCTTTATCATGGTTGTTTATGAAATAACTTGTAATTGGGGGAATCTTCAATTTTCTGTATCTGAAGCGAAAAATGCTTTGTATTTATGTCCTTTATATCCATAGTACATATCAAGTAATATATATATATAATATATATATATAGTATATAATATATATATATATATATATATATATATATATATATATATATATACTGTATAGTATAGTAATATATAATATATATATATATATATATATATATTTATATATATTAATATAATATATATATATATATATATATATATATATATATATATATATATAGTATTATATATATAGTTATATAATATATAATATACTATATAATATATTATATATATATACAAGGTGGGCTTACGCGTTAAAGCGTTAATCCGTTAATTATCGTTAATTTGTTCGTTAACTTTTAACGCTTTCGTTAATTTCGAAAAGGAGTAACGGACTATTAACGAGTAACATTTGTGAATTAACGTTAAGAAGTTAAAATTTTTCCCCTACATCCCGTTAACCGTTACCAAAAATTTTACGAATTTATTAAATAAATTTGATCAGATTTTAAGTTGTATTAGATTCGATTTCGATAACGTAAACTTTTTTTTTTTTCACAAATTTCTGCTCCGCTCCTCTCAGTGGCTCAAAATGTGTTTATTCCAGGGCTGCGGAGTCATATCCCGTTTAGAAATGTTTAACATGTTTTTCTTATGCGTATTCTCATTTCTTATTGGTTTCCTGAAGAAAAAAAAGAGTGACTGTTGCCAGTTCAATGAGTCATTAAACTTCTTTCGTTCGTTAACTGAACCTTTCTTTTTTTGTGACTAGTAAAAATTAAGAAGTAGGCCTAATAAGCGCTGTAATTTATATTAAAAAAATATAGATATTTATATAAAAAAAAGTATATAGATATATATTATTTATATATATATATAATATAATATATATATGTTATATATGATATAATATATATAACATAGAATATTCTAGTTAGTATATTTGTATATATATAGTTATATATATAATATATATAATGATATATATATTTATATATATATATTAATATATATATATATATATATATATATATAGGGTTGAAACTAAGTAAAGTCCCGCATGGGTAGCGTAAAAACACGTGTTGTATAACCATGAACATATTTAGAATCCCTCGTGGAATATTTAGTTAAGTAGAATTGTCATTTTAAATAAAATAAATTATTGTAACAAAGTTTATTTTTTTTTTTGTATTATAGATTCAAATTTTTACAGGGTACAAAACAATTCGCTCAATTTCAAATACACGATTCCCCAAAATCTCTGAGAGATGAGCCTCACCAAAGACTCCCATTACAATACTGAAACGGAACGGCACATACGCAGACACAACTCTCTGTTAAAATGTTAGGATGATTGGTACGTTTATGTTGGTAAGATCATATGAAAGTCAATAGGTTTTTTTTGAGCATTGTATTTTAATGTTTATGTGAAAAAAAATTCAAAATGTAAAGTTTCATAAAAATTATGTGAAAAAAGACCAAGATATGTTTATAATTATGGAATAGAAGAATTATATATATATATAATAATAGTATATATAGTATTATATATATATTATATAGTATAATATTATATATATATATATATATATATTATATATAATATAAAGTAAATATAAGTATATATATATATATATATATTATATATATATTTAATATTACTATATATATATAATATATATATTATATATATAAATATATATCTATATTTATATATATATATATATATTATATAGTAAATATTATTATAGTATATATTATATATATATATATATAATATATATAATATATATATATATATATATATATATATGTATAATATATATATGTATATATTATATATAGTACAGACACGTACTTTTTTACGCTATCATGCGGGGTTTTTTTGGGGGTTAAGTTTCATCATTTTTTTTAACTAAAAGAATGCCCCAGGGGGTAAACGGCAAGATGCAAAGAGTCGGGGTCGTCTCGGCCTCCTGGGGGACGACGAGAGGGTACTATCGTCCCCCTCTGTCCCAGCCCGTCGCTCGAGCCCCCTAGAAAAAACAAAAAAATCATATGCTGATTCCAAATATGTTATTAGTAATTAATAAAAAATTTTTTTTTCCTTTTAATACAAAATTCATAGCTGATTCATATATGTTTATTATTTTTGGTTTGCAACCGTATCGTAGTTTGGAAATGTATAATATATATATATATATTAATAATTATAGTAATATAATATATATATATGATATTTATTTATATATATATATATAATATATATAGTAATTTAATATATATATATATATATAATATATATAAATATATAATATTATATATAGTAATATATAAGAATAATATATAATATATATAGTATATATTTATATTATATATATATATATATATATATATATATATAGTTATATATTATATATATTAATATTATTATATATATTATATATAATATATTATATATGTGTGTGTATGTGATATATATATATTAGTATATATATATATATATATTATATATATATTAATTTATTATATAATATAATATATATAATATATATATATATATATATATATATATATATAAATCAATTTCACATACAAATTTCATAGCTAGATTCTATATGTTCGTTTTCTTGGGTACTTATCGTTAGGTTTCGAGGATATCATGCGGGTACTTTCTTTAGATTTGTGACATATATATATATATATTATATTCTATATATATATATATATATATAATATATATATATATAGTATATAATATATAGTATATAGTATATATATATATAGTATATATATATATATATATATATTTATATATATAGATGGGGGGCTTCTGGCTTCGTTGCATGTTTGTGCAACGACCACTTTTTTTTTCCTATATCAACGAATTTGTTTTTATTATTTGTTCAAAATTTATCCTTACTCACATGATATATATATATATATTTATATATGTATGAATATATATTATATATATAATATAAGTATTAGTATAATATATATTATTTATATAATTATATAGTTAGTATATATATATATATATATATTAATAATGGCCTATAGGGGACAAACTAAAGAGGTTAACCCGCATAATATCTCGGAAATCTAAGATGGTTACGAGAAAACTGATAACATAATATGGAATCAAGCGTATGAAATTTGTAAGGAGGTGAAAAAAAAAATTCTTTTTTTTTTTTAATTCTTTTATTCTCCAAACTACGAAAGGTAAAGAAAACATACATATATGTGAATCAGCGGTAGATGAAATTTGTATGAAAAAAGGAATTTTTTTTTTTTATACGAATAACATATTTGGAAGCGTATGAATTTCTTTTAGGGGGCTCGAGCTGACGGTGGGACAGAGGGGGGGACGAAAGTCCC
>JABUQX010052376.1:0-25000 GCA_015478945.1 Trachelipus rathkii
ACCATGAATGATGATTTCAGAGAAATGTGAAGAAAAGAGAATATGTGTTCTAATTTATTATGGCAGGTTAGCTTGAGCCATTAGGTAGAATATTCGGAAAACTCAAAATCAAAGACATGGGAACAAACATCATTGCACACATTGGCACAACTGCCTTTGGCTGAAAATTGAGGGAAGAAATAGTAGGAGTCAACAGAGTAGAGTTTGAAGTCAGAACGCTCAAAATCCTAAGTTTCGGTTAAGAATAAGAGATGAGGTTTAGAGGAGGAGAGGTGATGTTCAACAAAATGAAAATTAGATTTAAAACCGAGAAGGTTGCAGAAATTTATGAAGAAAGGAGACCGTACATCAAAATAGGCCGGCAATTCCGTGACGGCACCAACTCCATCACCAGAGGCCGTCAATGGCCTTTAATGGTGATGAGGATAGGTTGGATAAGGGGTTATTTTTGGAAGCCACCCCTATAGACCTCTCCCTCCGAGACTAATCGCGTGGCTGCCATTTTATACCATTTTTTATTTTCTTTTTAAGAGGTAAGTGTTGTCTGTAATTATATTTTTATGGTGTGTGATAATGTAAGAAGAATGTGGATATGAGCGCAAAGGGAGAACCATTGGGCACTGGAGTGCCATGGGATGTACTCTAAGACTCCATATATGCCCAATGGTGGGTAATCTCATCGCTTCAGGAGCGCTACTTCCCTCTCATATATATATATATATATATATATAAATATATATATATATGTGTATATTCATATATATATATATATATCTTATTTATATATATATATATATATATATATATATATATATATATATATATATATATATATATATATATATATATATATTATAATAGTTTGTTTTTTTTTTTATTTGCGGATTTTCTATAACCTTTAACAATTTGCAATTTCAATGGAAGGAGAAGGAGGAAAACAAATAGTTTTTAAATATATAATAAATGTAAAGTTTCAATAAATGTAAATCCCAACCCTTTTGTTTCATAAAACCTACACTAAATAATTTTTAAACTTTCAACATAATAGTCAATTTAATGGCAGTATTAAATAACAATCAGCAGGCAGGAAGAAGGCATTATTTTTCACATAGCAGGAATCCAAACAGTTCGGCAAAGTCATCAGGCTAATTCATTGACGAAGGGAAAAAAAGGAACAGTATTAAAATAACAACATATTTCGGCACTCAATAAACGGAGTCACTAAAAAAATATTTAATAAAAGTCACGTTTAGGAAATAAATGTTGGCTCACTAGCTACTCGGAGTTTCTACTCTTCCAATAATTTTTAAGAATTTCGTTTAATGTCTTCTACACAGACAATGTTCAAAACGAAATAACACAAATACTTAGATACTAAAAAAATGTTTAATTAAAGGGCACGCTTTTAAAATAAATGTAAACTCAAAAACCTATTCGGAGTTTCTACTCTTCCAATAATTTTTAAGAATTTCGTTTAATGTCTTTCACACAGACAATGTTCAAAACGAAACAATATAGACACGTAGTTATCAAACTTATCACTTTAGATGATCACAGTCTCCAAACCTTTCTCAAAAACGACAATTAAAAGGGACTTACAGGTTAAATTCTGCAAATTGTTCATCACTCGTAAACACTCACAACGATCCAGCAAACCATCGATTTTGTTTAATAATTCAGGGAGCTTCGTTCTTCTGTGTAACAATCCTTCCCAAATACTTTTAGTCGATGACGAAACATTAACCGGCACCAACTCAATAATCATCAAGAAATGTTGTCTGTTATCCGACTCCACGTCTATTCCCTATAATAAATAATTCTTTTATTATTCAGAACTTTACAAAACTTTTACTAAAATAAATATAACTTAATTAATTTGGAACTTACCGTTCACCGACGGGAATACTTTTCTTCCGTTATCTCGTAAAGGCACTTCTTATTCTCTTCTTTATTTACAACCTTAGTTCCAACAATCCTTTACGGCAACCTTTCCATTGAGATAGTCTAAACAATCTGCTTTTCTCTAAAATTTATTTGCTACACCTACCTTCGTTTCCTAATTGTTTTATCTACAATATATATATATATATATATATATATATATATATATATATATACTATATATATATATATATATATATATACTCTGCTATAACTCTATATATATATATATGTCGGTGCAGTGCGGTGCGCAAATTTTTGGTGCGGTGCAGTGCGGTGGGGTTAGTTCTGTTCGATGCGGTACGTATAGCCATGGGAGTGGTGCGGTGCGGTGCGGTGCGATACGATAAGATGACGTTGGTGCGGTGCGGTGCTGGTGCACGACCTTACTCCCGGTGCGGAGCGGTTGCGGTGCACGGAAAGAAATCCGGTACTCGGCCAGCACTAATATATATATATATATATATATATATATATATATATATATATATATATATATATAGCAACATATAACTTTCATGCTGCTCTTTCTTCTCTTTGCTGCTCCAACTTATATTTAACCATATATATATATATATATATTTTATATCTGCTATCTAAAATTTTAATTCAAACTTCAAAGGTAACATCCGCATCCGCATCCGCATCCTCATCTACTTTAAGATCGCATCCGCATCCTCATCCTCTTTAAGATCCCGCATCCTGCAAACAGTCAAATTTTGACATCCGGTCCATCACTAATATATATACCATATATATATATATATATATATATATATATATATATATATATATATATATAACACATATATATACTTATATATATATATATATATATATATATATATATAGGCACTAATCCTATAAAAGGAAGTTACATATCGTGGCGTGATATCGAAGATCATGCAGCTCTGCTGGTGCATCCCTGCACTGTGACGTGTTAGCTAAATCTCCAATAGAAAGACCCCTAGAGTTTTCACAAGTTCCTTTTTTTTATCATGTTAATTTTTATATGTTAATTTTTATAATTTTTTTTTTTTATTTTTTATTAAGGGGCACTAGAGCCGACGGAGGGACAGAGGGGGACGAAGTCCCCCCCGTCGTCCCCCGCTGAGGCCGAGAGACCCTGACTCTTTCAAATCTTTGCTATTTAATCTTGGGTATTCCTTTAGTAAAAAAAAAAAAAAAAAAAAAAACTCATTGGCAACCTTCTCGCACTTTTTCCTTGAAATAATCGAAAAAAAAAATCGATTACATTGTTCGTTCGATATATATCGGTTAACTACCCTTTAAAGGAGGAGTTTATATATATATATATATATATATATATATATATATGCATATATATACTATATATATATATATATATATATACTGCTGCTAACTGCTATACTGCTGCTGCTGATCCTACATATGATGATGTTCATTGTTCATTATGATGACAGCAACCTTAATTTCGATAAACTTTAGAGATAACTTACAGTAAAAGTTAAAGAAAACTTGCTGCAATTTTTTTCGTCTAAAAGAAATAAATAAATGATGTGTCAAACGTAATTGAAGATAAGAGACATCGTGGCTCAAACGGTAGAGCGACGGAATCGCATGGCAAGGTCGTGGGTTCGAATCCTAGTTCGGATCCTAGGTAGAAATTACCTAGAGAAGTTCCCCTCCTTGAATTGGGCTATGCCCGTGAGGTGTGAACTAAAAAAAAAAAAATAAAATAAAAATTCTTTCATCTCCAATTGAGGTAGAGGCATTATAGGCCCATAAATATATAGAGTGTGAGCTATGATTTCCTTAGCCTTAGGCTTAGCTTCCCACTGATAGAAGTTGGGTAAAAGGTAAAAAGGGTAAAGGTTGTGTTATTAATAATAAAACATGGTCGTGATATAGCCTTAGCATCGGCACCACTTGATTTCCATTTGTAGCAAAACACACCACAAATGTACTCATTAACGTCTGAGTTTTGACGAAGCTAAAGTTAATAGCTCACATTCTCTCTCTCGAACCTGGGCCCCCTCGCTTGTTAATCGTGTGCTCTACCACTGAGCTAGGAGTGAGCGTAATATGGGGAATATGGACGTTATTAGAATAGAAAATTGACTTAGAAGAGTGTGGTGTTAGTCAAAAGGCACGCATACCAATCATACCCTTAAGGGTGAACTAGGGTTGCCCGACGCACAAGGTGCGGTGCGGTGCAGTTTTTAAAATACAGAGGTGCGGTGCATGGTGCAGAGAGCGGTGCGCAGCGAAACATAGAGTTCCGGTACGGTGCCACAAAAATGAATTTTGGTGCGGTGCGTTGCGTGGTGCGCTTACCCTGGTGCGGTGCGGTGCTCAAAGTTCCGATGCTTGGCCAACACTAGTGTGAACCCGTCTCAACCAAATATCCACCATATGGCTTCACCTCACCGCGATGAACCCCCATTGTGGTATCTCGTCAATATAGGGTTCATCCCTTGGCCAAGCCCCACAACCATACCCCCCTCCACAAATAAAAAACACCATTTACCCCTATTATGCACCTTTCTTCTCGCATCTGTCAAACTCTCACTCCTCTCCTTCAGGCATTCCTTTAATGACTCAATCCACTTTTTCTTCGATCTCCACCAGCAGGTCGATTCCCACCGTACTCACCACAGTACATCAACTTAAAAAACCGACTATCATCCATCCTTTCCATATGACCAAACCACCTTAATACATTCATTTATTTTCACATTTACGACTTTCCTCACACCACATAATTTCCTCACATCTTCATTCCTCAATATATCAATTCTTCTCACACCTAACAAGTCCCTAAGATTATCCATCTGAACAGATTGCACATTAGATCTAATACCTCTTATCCCACACCATAGTTTCACTAATATATATATATATATATATATATATATATATATACTATATATAGAGAAACATCTTATATATAAAAGCTATATATATATATATATATATATATATATATACTCTTATATATATATGGACATTTATAAGGGTTGACTCCGTTATATTGGAGGTTAGGTTAGGTTAGGTTAGGTTAGGCTAGGTTAGGATTGTAATGTATTTACCCTAAAATTAATGAAATTGCAATACATTTTTTTATTGATTTTTGTTTCTGAGTTAACCTCTTATAAGTAACATATATACATATAAAAAAATAAAAATGTAGCAGTATATTTACCTTATATATATATATATATATATATATATATATATATATATATATGCTGCTGTGTTAATTAATTCTGCCCAACACATCTGCTCTTCTCCAACCAGCCAATAGCATGCTAATATGTAATAACCCTTGTAATATATATATATATATGTATATTAATAACTATGCTGCTACTAACTCAATAACAACCAACTATGTAGTATATATATGTAATATATTAACCTGCCTTGAAACACAACCTGGCTTCCCTAACCTAACGGCTAATCTATAATATATATATATATGTATATATATATAACATATAATAATAATATATAATATATATATATATATATATATATATATATATAACAATAACCAACAACAACCTTGTCTTTTCTTTCTTTGCTATGCCCCTATCTTAACTCATATATATATATATATAAGGATGTTTTTAGCATATAAATGTATAGAATACAGAGTTTTATAAATGCTTCCCAGAGGGTTTTCAGCTCGAGTCTATTGTTGCATTTATGTATGGCTTTTTTTTATGTATGTATGAATGTATGTGTATCATTTAAAGATTCTTAAGATTGTATATACTTTGTTATCTAGCGATTCTCTACTCTCTCTCTCTCTCTCTCTCTCTCTCTCTCTCTCTCTCTCTCTCTCTCTCAGTTGTGAATCAGAATCTTTTTATTTTATAAAGTTCGCCATTATTTATTATGTATATAATTAAATTTATTTATGGTCTAATTATAAAACGCGTAATATGAATTAATTATATGAAATTATAACAATCCTGTATAATAATTCTATATATATATATATATATATATATATATATATATATATAACTATATATATATATATATATATATATATATATATATGCTATATATGCTACTACTCTGCTACTGCTATGCTATATATATGATGAGTCTTAAAAATAATTTATATTCGAGAGCTTAAAATGTGTGTGTGTGTGTGTGTGTGTGTGTGTGTGTGTGTGTGTGTGTGTGTGTGTGTGTGGGTGTGGGTGTGGGTGTGTGCGTGTGTGTGTGTGTGTGTGTGTGTGTAGGTGTGTGTAAGGTGTGTTCTCAGTGGAGGGGGTGGTGGGAGGGTTCTATAGGTTTATGGATTTTAAAGTAATTCTGACCTAACCCGAACTAGTCTTAACGTGTTGCAATACTGCTACAGTGCTGAAACAGAAGCTAACACAACCTTGTCCCAACGAGGGGATGATATAATAACTTAATAACTTCTTATTAACTTTGCCTAACTCTCTCCAGTCACCTCTCTTCTGTAGAATTCTCTCTTCCTTCATCTGTGTTTTCCTTTTAATTTCCCTCTCATCAAGTCCTTCTGCGGCCACCTCAGAGGTTTGCGTTAAGCTTGAGATCGGGTGGGGTTTCCTATTATTATTATTATTATTATTATTATTATTATTATTATTATTTGTGTGTGTGTGTGTGTGTGTGTGTGTGTGTGTGTGTAAGTGACCTGCCCGTGAGTGGTGATTACCTGTAATATATATATATATATATATATATATATATATATATATATATATATATATATATATATATATATATATATATATATATATATATATATATATATATAATATATATATATATATATATATATATATATATATATATATATATATATATTAAGGAAATTCATTAAAATCTAACAAAAAAAGAAGTATTTTAAAATATTAATAATTTATAATTAAAATATTATTTATATATAATTAAAAGGAGGAGCAAAAATATTCAATCAGTTCTTTTTCCCAATAAGTAAGAATAAGAAGTGAAATACTCTCTCTCTCTCTCCTCTCTCTCTCTCTCTCTCTCTCTCTCTCTCTCTCTCTCTCTCTCTCTCTCTCTCTCTCTCTCTCTCTCTCTCTCTCTCTCTCTCCTCCACTCTCTTTACCCTCAGAGTTTATACCTACATCTCTCTCTCTCTCTCTCTCTCTCTCTCTCTCTCTCTCTCTCTCTCTCTCTCTCTCATTTGCTATTTCAGCAAGAACCAAGTTGCGGAGCTACAAAAATATTCCACTCCGTTCTTTTCAATAATTTTCAATTATAAAATTATAGAATTTACAATTATGTTTATTTCTGGTCGATAAAATATTGACATTTTAGTGCAGTCAGTCCGTATGAGGATTTTCTTCACATGGTTGCTTTGGAGGTGGGACCACACACCCCACACACCCACTGCTAGGGAGGTGGGACCCCACTTACTCTCCATTATATATTTTGATTTAAAATTATTGTTTTTTTAGGTTAGTGTGTATTTATTTTGTTTTTTCAATGTTTGCTTTTTTTTCTGCATATGGAACGATACTTATGTATTTTCTTGCGCTGAATCCGAAAATCATGTAAGTCTTTCTTTGTCTGTAGTAGTTTTGCCGCTATTCATAGGAAAACATTTAAAAAAAGTGCCCCAAAAAATATTTTAACCCCACCTCCCCAATTAATAATGGTCTAAAAATTTCATATTTATAGGATATAATTTAGGGTTAGAAGACGCACCGGGTGTGGTGCGGTGCGGAACACGATTTCAGTGACCCGGTGCGGTGCGATTTTAAAAATATAGTGGTGCGGTGCGATGCGTGGTGCGCTCATTTTGGTGCGGTGCGGTGCGGTGCGGTGAGATTTTAAAAATTTAGGGGTGCGGTGCGTGGTTCTCTCATTTTGGGGCGGTGCGATTTTAAAAATATAGGGGGTGCGAGTGCGTGATGCACCATTTTTGGTGCGATGAAGTTTTGGTGCGGTGCGATGGAAATATAGCGGTGCGGTGCGTGGTGCACTTACTCTGGTGCGGTGCGGTGGCCAAAATTCCGCTGCTCGGCCAACTCTAGGACAAATAATAAAAATGATTTCGCGAGTTTTCCATTTATGAAATACAAAAAAAAGAAAAAAAAACAACAACGTTTTTTTTTCATTTTTTAAATGAAAATACATAAAATAATAAATAAAACATAAAATAAGTCTCATGTGTAAGACAAAAAATTTGTTTCCCCAGTTTAATAATAATGTATAATAATAATAATAATAATAATAATAATAATAATAATAATAATAATAATAATAATAATAATAATAATAATAATAATAATAATAAGTAATGTAATGTGTGTGTGTGTGTGTGTGTGTGTGTGTGTGTGTGTGTGATTGTGTGTGTGTGTGTGTGTGAGGTATTATAAATGTATATATATTATATATATATATATATATATATATATATATATATATAATAACTATTCTTTCTTATATATATATATATAACTTAATATATATATATATAAATAATATAATAACGTAATATATATAATATATATATAATAACCTTTCCAACTGCTGCTGCTAATAATATATATAACTATATATAATATATATATATACAAAACCATGTATATTTCTACATGGATACACATGCAAATTGTACATCAATGCACTGTACATCAATGTATTTAAGTATATGTATGTATGTATGTATGTATGTATGTATGTATGTATGTATGTATGTATGTATGTGTGTGTGTATGTATTTTACTGTTCTGGAAACAAGCGCAATTGAACACAACTTTAAGAGAGAATTAAATCAAGATTTACTCATATTTTATGGTTGGGGAGAATTGCACAATAATGATTTCCGATAAATCGATTTTCTTATGAAACGATATATCGATATACATAATGCGTGATATATCGATTTTCTTTAGGAACGATATATTGTTAGTATTTGCGCCAAAATATATATTAACAAGTTTGTACGAGTATAATGTGCTATTTGGGGTAATATATTAATATCTTTGTAGTAGGGTTGAGGAGCCTGTAAGCTTTATCCCGGATGCGGCTACTGCTCCAACTCTGGTTCCGGCTCCGGCTCCGAATCCTGCTCTTGATGTGGCTCCGGCTTCGGTTCCTATTGATTGTGACTCTGGATCCTATTCCTACTGTGGCTCCGGCTCCGGCTCCTTCTATGGTTGTGACTCTTGCTCTAGCTTCGGCTTCTGCTGAGGCTCCGACTCCGAATCCTACTGTGGCTTCGGCTCCTGTTCCTGCCGTAACCCCGGCTCTTGCTCCTCCTGTTGCTCCGGCCTCCTGCTTTATCTTCGGCCCCTGTTCCTGCTGTGAATCTGGCTCCATCGCTTTAAAATTATCCGGCTCCGACTCTGAACTCTTATACATATATTTTCACTTACAATAAAAATCTGAAAAATATTTTATTATATATAAAATATATATATTTTTGGTTTCGACTCCACACAATTTTTTTCTCAGGCTCCGGGTTTGGCTCCGCCCAATACATTGCAGCTCCATTGATCGGACTCCCAGCTCCGACTCCGGTTCCGCAGCTCACCTTTATTGGCATCTTAATTGCCGCTACCGTTGGGAAACGGTCGAGTGTTTGACTCGAGTGTTTGAAAAGGCTTGTTCGATTCATCACGCGGGGCAATGCCCGGCAGATTACAACATAGTATATAATATATATAACCTTATATATATATATATATATATATATATATATATATATATATAATATATATACGTTGGTATGTGCATATATGTATATATATATGCTGCTGCTATATATATATATATATATATATATATATATATATAATTAAATTTGTACTCAATATAAAATCTAACCTAACCAAACTTAACTCAACCTAACTCCAACCTAACCCTAGCCTAACTTGTGGTACAAATATTTTTCCCCTATTTTTTTTTTTTTAATTTATGGATGTATTGAAGTATCCGACTCTGACTCCAACTCAGATACAGACTCCATACTCAGACTCTGATTCCAACTCTGACTCCTCACTCAGACTCCAACTCTGACTCCAACTCAGACTCCTCACTCAGACTCCAACTGTGACTCCGACTTTGAATCCAACTTTGACTCAGACTCTAACTAAATTCTAACTCCAACTTAGATTACTGACTCCAACTCAGACTCTGAATCCAACTCAGACTATAACTCCATCTCGGGCTCTGACTCCTACTCAGTCTCCGACTCCAACTCTGAATCTAATTCTGACTCAGACTATGACTCCAATTCTAATTCCAACTCAGACTCTGACTCCAACTTTAACTCCAACTCAGATTTTGTCTCTAACTCCGACTCCGACTCCAACTCCAACTCTGACAAGAACTCTATTAAACGTCGGTTTTCTAGTCTAACTCAAAACTCTGATCTGAAATATTAACATTGTACTCTAGCTTTTATCACTACTGCGCTGCTACAATTAAAATCAACAACTGCTTTTTTGCTAGCGAGGAATGTTGTTTGGTGTGTGTGTGTGTGTGAGTAGGTGTGTGTGTGTGTGTGTGTGTGTTGTGTGTGTGTGTGTGTGTGTGCCAAGGAGGCACTGTACATACATGTAGACACAATGCCATAATGCCGTGACACAGTACATAGAAAAGATGCAACGAATTATCATGATGCAATTTTGGTGTTCATTTGGATAGATATATCGACGGGACGCCTTTGATCCGAAGAGTCTCTGGATAAATCCAATCATTCTTCCCCTAACACATATGACGCCCATAAAGCCATTTTACCCTATCTTCCAACTTATAAACTTCGGCCCCTACCTCCTTCCAACTTCCAAATATCCCCCAACCACGACTATACAAGAAGGCCTACACCGAATCATTCTCTTAGAGTCTCTCTATACTGGTGGAAGGCCAGGGGCGTCAGTCCAGGGGGGGGGCTGAGGGGGCTGCAGCCCCCCCGAAATTTTCGACTGCAAATTTTTTCAGCAGAAAACAGACTACAAAGTATTAATATATATATATATAGTTGATTACTTATATAGTATTATATATATATATATATATACTATATTATATATATTATATATATGATATATAACTATATACTATATATAATATACTTTATATCTTGGCAAGTTATATACTATATTAATTATAATAAGATTTAATTATTGGAAAGCTCTTATTTCAGGAAAAAATGCTGGAAGGCAATGAAGTCAAACCTATTGACCGAACTCAAATGAGAAAATTTGAAGAGAAAATAAGTGTTTGATTTTTTTTCAGAGCTGAATTTCTATACGTTTATGTAGCCAGCAAGGTTTTGCAAATAGGGGCTCAAGTGACTACCATGGACGTCATTAGGAAAACCACATTTCAAGCATACTCCCTGAACAGATGGGTACGGAAAATTTTAGAAGTCATATACTTAGGTGTTCCGAGCACGATGATGAGCCCAGGTTTATGAGAGCAACCACTTACTTCTTATCGTCCGAAATGGTCAATGCTATATAACGACGTCCGATGATGAAGAATTGACATATATTACAGTTATTTTATTCGCTTTTGCAACAAAGGTATAGGCAAGAGTTGAACTAAAGAATCTCTACAATTTTTTGTTTCAGTGTTAGCTGATGAAAAATGGATATATTTCCAACATGAACTAGTTTTCACTGTTGGTGTATGGGCGGGAAGGGGGTACGCGATCTTGTGTTTGAATGGAGGTGTGATACCGGTCTCTTACTTTAAAGATAATGATTTTTTTATCATTTGTTCGGTCAGACATTTCGTCAAAGCATTGGCAAATATATTTTTGAAGAGACTCGGCTATCTTCTGGTTTAAACTCGAAGAAATTTAATAAAGGGCTCCCAAGGATAAAAAAAATTGGAAGAAAGGAAAGAGGCCCTCTTCTTTTCCATGAAGGCGAATTCCGAGGGTGCAATTTGTTAATTCGGACTTGCCAAGATACTTCTAAACGCACTCTAAGTTCACGACATTGTGTAGTCACACTTATTATCTATGTCTCTTCAGAGTCTTCTAAATTCCAGGCAATTGAAACGTTAGGGATTCACTCTCTCTGAAATTGCACTTTTTTTGATGAGTAAGAAGCGCACAAAATTTCTGGAAGAAAAATAATAATAGTTTTTCTAGTAACCAGAATAATCAAGAGAGCAAAATCAAATAGGTATGTGGCGAGAGACACAACGTCTGGTGTGAAAACGGCTGGAGCGGTTTTTCTTTTATAGAGACTTCGTGAAGCCATACTTGTCGTACATATGGAAAATAATAAAAGAATGGTCTGGTGAAATTATATACAGAATCTCTTCGTTGTTAAATCTTCAATCAGTGAATTAGAATTTTGTAATAACTTTACATAACCCATCGTCCTATCTAAGTTAAAAACTTTCTGAGATAACCTTACACGGTAGGATACTTGTCAAAACAATTTACCAGAGATGTAGCCCATTTGACATGTGTTTTCACGGTGCAGGTAAACTTAGATGAACAGAAATTAAAATCAACTTATCTACATTAGAAAGAGGATTAGATCACAAATTCAGACACACGAGTTGTAGAAAGCCATATTCACTGACAACAGCCTAAGAAATGTATTGTGCAGAGCAGTAATTCAGGAATGTATTAAGGAAATAGATCTACTCCAATGAACGTACGAATGTTCAGAAACGATCGCTGTGTGTCAATAGTGCCTGACAGTCCAGGATAACCGAAAATCTTAATGTACGTGCATAATCAAGTGGTTTATTCACGTATTATTTCAGAATGATCCTCTAATTCTCTACTTGACTGAATCGACTTTCTCGTCGCAATGAATACGCCACGTATAGTCAGGACGAATTTATGTAGTATAGCTTCTTTACCAAGAAAGTGCGATGCATACTTACTGTGATGACAAACGTAGCTTTGAACAAGAAGCCATCCTTCATGTTTAATAAAGACGACATTCACGACCCTCATCGAGGAATTATCACTAAAAGGAGAGAGTGGTATAATAATCGCGCCGTTCTGCAGAGTAAATGCGCTCAGCTTAGAGAAAATGATAAAACCCAAACACTGCGATTTCGGTGCTCTTGAGAATAGTGTGACAAGCATAGGAGGTTATCCTAACAGTTGCTCCAGCTCTCCTGAATAATAGTTAGCAGATATAATGACGCCTGTATCCACTCGAAAACGAGTAAGTGAAAACCTTTCGCTAACACTCTTATTCAAGTCAGGACGTCTAGCAAAACGGTAAATCTTGATCGGAATATTTGGTTGGATAGGAGGATCGTCATTACAGGGTCAATATCATCGACAGGATCACAGTCCGCATCAGAAGTCAGCATGAAAATAATTCTTAGAATCAGCGTAACTGGGCAATACCAGCGGAAGGGAACAACTGATCAATTGAGCTTGATAAGGAAGACGCTGTAAGGTTTCTAATGAAGTAGTATAAGTATAGTAAGTATACACTACTAGTAATGACTATATAGTACACCTTCTCTAATAGTATATCTCTAGTTATTTTCCTATTTGAGTCTAATGATATATATAATCTATATATTATTAGTAGATTTAGACGAGACCTTACAGTCTCCTATACGGACCTAATTCAATATGGGACAGGCACCGGCGATAGATACTCATAGGGAACATATTAACTAATAAGTTAGGCTTATAACAATAATCTGAATTTAATATAGGTATACTACCTAGTAGTCCTGATTATTCTCCCAATATATTATTCAGTACATTGGTAGATTGATGCATATTTACTCTATCGTGTAGAGTAGTATATTATATGTTATAATAAACTATATATATTAATTAACTGGTGCGTAGTTATATGATCTCCTATAAGAGGGGCAGAGAAAGTAATTAGGATGACGATACCGTAGTTCTAGATCTATATATATGCTTAATATATATATATAGGTATTATATGAACTATATATAACTTTAATATCAGTAATACAATCTACTACTTATTAGACTTTTTACTAAAAAATAATGACATTTGTTATTTGTATAATATCATATGGTTCAGTATGGAAGTATATTTTGGGTCCTACAATAATACGTATGATATACATAACTCTCGTAATAGGTATAGTATATATATAATCTATCACGTCACTACGTGATATGTAGTATACGTGAATACATACATATATGAATTACATCTGAATATCTCAAATATTGTCATCCCGTACGTATTTATATAAGTAATAGTATACGATATAATACGATATGGGGCTATATAGCTTGCGCTCGATTTTTTTTTCTTCTCGCTGACCAATGCAGAGGTTCCTTCACCTTGTAAGCAGTGCGCAGAGAGGCGAATCCTCCTTCTCCAGAGAATCCTCATCGTCTGCACTATTGCCTCTTATCTCTAATCAGCATCTCGGCTAATTTGGTGCGACAGTCTATGTAATGAGTGTCCTCCACCCGACTCGCGCCATCTCTTCGTTCGGCCTATCGGCTTGACACCGTTCTGCCCTCTGGTGTACAATTCCATCAATTCTTTTTACGGACATTGCCCTCTCCTGCGTCCAGTCCTCGTCCAGACAGGTGTACACCTCTTCATCTCAATCTCGACCACATTCCATGCTTCAGTGATCTCACTTCTTCAACTCACACTCAATATTGCGTAGTGCTTCTTATTACTTAAACTGTCATTTTTTATATCATGTCTCTCGCTTAATATCTTTCGGCAATCATGGAATGGTTTTGAATACCGCGTCAGTCCTCCGGCCGCTTGTATGTCATACGTTCTTCTCAGCTCTCCGTCTCGTTGTTGTCCATAATTTCCGCTTCTGTCAAAGTGTCGGAGTCAGTATAGACGACTCTTCTTTGCATCACTAAAGAACTCACTTCTTATGCTAACACTTAACTATTAAGCGATGTTTTCTATCTTATCATATGGGGTATATCCGTTGCGGGCCTGAGTTCGCGCTTTCATAACTAATACCATCACTGGTTCAATTCTTTCGCGTACATCTCTGCCTCCTACTTCCTCCCTTGTGACTGTTAAACCATCCTCCGAGGTAATTGCAAGGTATTCTGTACCGCCTTACGAGATCTACTCATTACCTCCTTTCATCATCATCACCTCCTCAAATTCGTCTAACAAGGTTAATCTGTGTAATATCTAGTTTTCTGTAGTTATGACTGTCGATAGACCTTGCTTCTCTCCAGACTCCTGGAGCCGTCCCAACAAGTCTTGACAGTATTCGTAACATCTCGAATCGTCGCTCTCTCCTCAATAGCTCCAAGCATGCAGGATGGTTCCGCATAGCATTATTGTTCCCTTTCCAATATTCCATCACGCAGTCTGCGATCTTTCTTACTTTCCGTTATCCACCATAACGTCTATAATATAACAAGCTATAAATCAGCAGGTTCGACGTATAAAACACCAGGCAGGCTACTGCCTTCACTACTGTGCTTTCACCTCACAACAAACAATCAGTCTATGCGTTTCTCGCTAGAATCGGAGTTGCTAAACATATACAGCACGCAATTATCTCATCGACCATAATGACTACTGTCTGTTGTTTTCATTTATAATCTACGCGCCTTACAGCAGTCCATCCAGATCTCCTCTCTCACATCGAGCTTACCACGAGGAATTATCCTTGTCTTACCATCGCGCAAGTCAAAATAGCTTGTTAGCAATCAACTAGCTAAGTGCTCACAAAAGAATGCTCAATTGTCCATACAGTTCCGATTCCGCATCTTACATCCGTACTCATTCTCTAGCCGGGAGTATCCCGTCCAGCGTGTCCAGCTACGTCTCGGAATGTGAAAATAAGATGCTCCGTTGTTTCCTCTTCCTCGCTTCTATACCCCGTACTGCTCTTTCTCCGAGTCTCCGGCCGTCTACCATCGAGTCTCTCAACGCTTTCTCCAAATATTATATAGCTTTCGTATCATTATCTTTGTCAGAATGATGATCATCAGCTGAAATGCTCTATATATATATTAGCATGCTTCCTTGCATCATCCTCTAACCTATTATATAGTCGGTTATATTTTAGTTTGCATATTGCGCCACCATTTGCGATGACAACCTTCAGTCCCAAATCGTCTCAACAACTTGTCTCAATTGATACAATACTGATGATTCTCCCTCTCAGCTCCTCCTGTCGTGCCACCCACCCGAACTCCATAGCTTCCACTACCTCTCGCTAGGAGTAAGTAATACACCGCTTGCTTCGATGCGTTTTTTTATAGATCTTCTCATATTCTTCATCCGTTTACGTCGACCGTCTTCCTCTCCTCGATTCACTGATCTGCAGTTTCTCCTCCTCCTGTTCTCCTGGTATTCTACGATTTAGACAAGTATCTTTTATAGTATTCAGGCTCCATCATCATTCTCTTTCGGATGTATGGTCCTCACTAAGAATCTCTTCCGTTTCTATTCGTTTTTATTTCTCTAGCTAGGTGGGGGGCCGTGACGGCTAATTGGTTTTCTATAGGGCGCCATGTCGCGCTCTTAGAGATAAGGCTTTTTCGTTGGCCTTCGTTCTCATCATCTCTCGTTATTATCTCGCTGCCATATATATATACTTAATTATATATTATACTATAATAATATATACTATAATATATAATTTTACAATTATTATTTAGCTACTATAAATTATACTCTTCCCTATCTCAATAACTACCTTATCTACATGACTATTTTACCGTGACTCGTACCTAGGCTAATTCTACCCTAGATACTAGTCTGTAAACTATATAGTATTAGCAGCTAATAGTCACCATAACTATTAAATTAGCATATAAGTATTGTATAATGTATAAGTAAATATATAATTCGATTACTACTAGTTAGCGTATAGCTACCTTACCCCGTATCTCTTTTAGTAGCATTACTATAATAAAATACATATTATAAATTACCGTTATAATGTCCGATTCTACTGTCATTTTGAAATGTTATACCAGTTGAAGGAAAGGTGCAAGCCCCCCCAGGAATAAGAATTCCTGAGCTAGCTAGGGCATGATTACATTGAGGAGATGTGGGCGATGTACCAGGTGGCGTGCGGTGCGTGGTGCGGTGCGATGTTGCAACATGAACCAAATCAGCAGTCGTAACTGCATTTGCGGTGCAATTTTTTAGAATATACGAGGCGCGGTGGGCGCGTTGCAGTGTGCGGGGCTGCGGGTGCGCGTGCGCAAATTCTCGCGTGACTAGACAACTTGACTCCCTCTATACCTAATTAACAAAGCCTTAAAAACGACCATTCCATAAAAATTTATAAACTGCCTCCATCCGAACGCATTTGCCCATCCCGTACCTATACTTCCCCTTGAACCCCCGCACCCAACCAGATGCAAGCACAAATGCTCCTTCATATCTTCTACCTATGTATTTCTCAACAACTCCCGGCAGTCACATAACTTCTCCTCTAATTGGGCTATTCTATTACACATGAAATGAATAATTCCCAGCTCACTCCCCCATTTCTCGATTTAGCGTCAATCCAAACTCCCCTTTCGTATTTAATCCACCCTCTCGCCTCCCATTCTCACCTCGACTACCAGATCCGAGACGCCGCAGGGTCTCCTCCTATAGGATCATCGGGATTACCAGCAGGCCAACTCGCCCTTTTGCGTTACGCTACATTGGAGTTCATGTGACAAACCTCGCCGACCACCAGGGCCGCAACTACCTAACCACAACTGCGTGCTCTAAATGTATCGCTAAAATACATGAATAAAATACCTCCCTCTCCCCCCCTAATAACACGGCCAAATGTCAGATCCCTCTTCTATTTATCATTGCACTCCAATCGCTCCGTACCAAACTCATATCCGACTCCGGTACCCATCGTGATAGATACACCACCACCATCTTCTACCTATCATCCCAGAAAGGTTAAAATGCCTGCTCCAGATGTACAACCACTAGTCGTTGGGCTGACGCATCAATCATCGCCGAAATCTGGCGACTCTCACATCGCACCAGAGGCATAATGTCATTTCTTAGTCGCAACCGACATATCCATGAAAGTGAGCGCACCATACAGCAGCCGGGCACAATTTTTGTGCGATGCGGCCAAACACCCTACAACGAGCGCATCCTCTTCTAACTTATAATCCTAAAACATAACCTCCCATTGCTACTGCTTCCTGATTATTTCTCTACCAACATCCCCCAACCCTAGCTCCTTACCTAGAAACTTAAAGACGCTCTTCCCCAATCCCACTACTTAGCTAAGCCGTAAACGTCTCCGCCGAACCCCGACAGATGCGATACTCATCGCCAGACATAAGACCCCGTCTGCCTTTAATATAGCCTAAGAGAACTCTCCTCTTCTAAGGCACCAACCAACTGTGTTAAGACTAAACCTAAAAGCCTCTCGCACACACCCGCCTTCTATATACATCAAACATAAAAACCTCTCCCCACCCCCGCCCCAAATATACCCGCCGAACTCGTCAATTGGAGTTGATTACCCATAATCACCATTCATTGGTCATTTCAATATGTTTGAATTTTATTCATATTCTATAATCATTAATTAAATACAGTACAGTTTATTCCATTTTATTAAATATTTTTCAGATTGTAATTTCAACCAATTATACACTTTGAAATTTTTTTCCTTTCATTGAAAATAATTATTAATTTATGTGAGCTTACTGGGAAATATATTATCTCTTCTGTATATATATATACTATAATATATATATATATTATATATATATAGTATATATATATATGATATATATATATATAAAGGATATATATATATACTTTGTTTTTATTTAGCACCAAAAAATATTATTTTCAAAATATAAAAAAATAAGAATTCAAAAAAGTGTCAAAGCTAAAAGTATCAGATTACTATATATATATATATTATATAGTATCTACCCGATATATGTTAAGTATAGGGAGCACAAACGACGGCTTTCAAGGTCACGCCAGATGTTGCATCAAAATACGTTTGCTACCAGCAACACTTTTTGCAACAACATTAGTTTTTTGGCATTTGAGACGTCAAAGTAGAGTTCTCTAAGGTTTTTGAGACCATCTGTAAGGTCTGGAAGACCGGTTTCGGAGGTTTTGAGCCTGAACTCAAGGATTTTAGCCCAAAAGGGGGGCGGAGCCCATCAAGAAATGGATTTTTTGCTTAGGTTACTAGAAGGCTTAAATAATCGATAAGATCATTTTTGTGATCGGTTCCAATCGAGTTTATCGTGAATCGATTACCCACCTAATCGATCTTAAATCGTCTTTTACCTAGCTCTGGTTTGGCTTATAACCACACGAAAAATGTAAATCGAAAGAAAATTATTACAATAATTAACATTCGAATTATCGACGGTAGTAATGGGTACCAGAATGCAAATAACATAACATCAGAGACAGTATACAGAGCTATAATAGTGTTGGGGGTTGGAATATAATCTATATATGGATAAGCTGAATCCGTGTAGAATTATCAGTACTGTAGGATTGATAGTGGAGGGGGGTCACCGCCCGAGAGACGTAGCCGCTAACGGCCACGTTTTAGCCCTTTTGGCGTTCCAAATTCTGAGATTGAGTTAGAGCCTACACGAGGAGTTAGGTCTTGAGCGTGATGACCGTATATATCGTCGGAGACGAGATTACGTCAGATGCGCGAGCGCGCGCCACACAACAAACATTCTATAAACAAATAAAATAGATCGTTAAGAAGAATGAACTTGGAGGGATAGGATGCGAGGAGTCGGAGACGGAGTCGGAGTCGGAGTACGGAAGTCTGAGACGGAGTCGGAGGAGGATTCGGTTTTGGAGTCCAGAGACCCCCTGGAGAGGGGTCTTCACTGAACGAAAAGGAACAAGAGGAAATCCAGGCACTCCAAGGAAAGAAGAAGAAGGAAAGGTCAAAAGTTTGTCTTTAAAAGGTACCAAAGGAGAAGGAATGAGGAAGGAGGAGGAGTCCAGGGACCCCGGAGGGGGTCCCCATTTGAAAGAAAAAAAGAAGAAATGCATGGAATACGCAAACAGAGAAAGAAGAAGAAGAACAGGGAAGGGAGAGGAAAGTGGAGGGAAGGAAGAATGAGGAGGAGTAAGGATTCAGAGTCGGTACCGACACCGTGCTGGAGCCACTGTGAGTGCCGAGGTTACTTAAAATTTTTGTGTTTTAATGAAACAATGTTGGTGTCTATATATAATGGTTTCAGGACTGTAGATTTCGAGAATAATGGTTTCAGAACCATCAAGAAAAAATAAAAATAAATAAATAAATAAATAATAATTAAATTGATTTTTTATTCTTTTTTTTATGTTTGTAACTTACAAATTTTACGTTTCTTTTACATACGACTACAACGCAGTAACTCACGTAATATAAACGCGATCCCCGACTAGTCTAAACCTCCCCTCCCTGCCATCTAGGCTAATAATCTTGCTGAATCTATTGATAAGTCGTTTGATATATGGTCAAATTTTTACTAAAATTCGTCGTTCCGATTTACATACCGGCTAAAGCAGCTAAATTCACTAAATCAACCACGCATCCAAGCACGGCGCTCTACAGTCCTGTTGTGATCTATTGATCTATTGATTCAAGTCAGTTTCCGAGTATCATTTTGGATAAAACTACAACATAAAAAACAAATTCTATACACTTGATGTCGAGCGATATCACTGCTCAGATCGGAACTCAGTGTGGAGGCAACATTTAAAAAAGAATTTAACTGGCTTAACATTTAAAACTATTCTATAAAATAATGTACAAAGACAATAGACCTGACACACCTTAAACACGAATACACTAGGTAAACACGTTAAAAAAATTCCATCACGTAACACAAGTTAAATAAACTAACTATTACACCGAAAACGCTAGACTATACAACACTTTTTCTAACATATCACAATGATATTCGTTTACTCATAAACATAGTAAATATTTAATCAAAAATTCACCAACAACCCCATGTGTAAAATTATCGAAATCTGATACATGATGAATTTTTTAATTTTTCTTATAATGTTTTTAATTTTTATAATGTTCTGGTGTAGACGTGTTTATTTTGCATTTATATTCTGTTTAATTTTATTTTTTCGTTATTATAGTTTTTTAATTTTGTTTAATTTTTTTTCTTTTAATTTTTTTAATTTTTTAATGTTTTGGTAATTTAATTTTAATTTATTAAATTTTTTAATTTTGCTTTTGTAACAAGCATTGCAGTTGTACTTTGTTTAGATCTTTTTTTTTTTTCTAT
Source organism: Trachelipus rathkii (assembly GCA_015478945.1). Lineage (NCBI taxonomy): Eukaryota > Metazoa > Arthropoda > Malacostraca > Isopoda > Trachelipodidae > Trachelipus > Trachelipus rathkii. The sequence goes on from JABUQX010052376.1 coordinate 21,131, forward strand.
TACTTAATTTTTTACATTTTTTAATTTTGTTTTTGAGATTTGTTAATTTTCTAGACATGGACTTTGATAAGTGCTAAGCAGTTTATCTACGGTTAAGTGTGTTGTGCTGTGTGTGATGTGTGTGTGTCTGTGTGGGTGTGTGTGTGGTGGTGTGTGTGTCATTTATTCAATTAGGTTCATCTACGTAATAGTTTAGGGTTAAGGAACATAGATAAAGGATCTTATGAAACTAAGTGTTACTCTAATCGTTTAATAATATAAATATCCCGATATAAATTGTTAATAACTGATAATCTGTTTCCTACGTACATCGTGATTATCTGGTGAAATTGCAGTGCACCTCTGTGCAGAAGATAACCACTCTTTGTAAATGTTTTCGCAGCACTGACATTTCTATTCAATTCATGTTCTTTTTAATTAAAGTTAAGCTAAGTATGATATTTACTCTTCCCTATAGTTGAGAACACAAAGTTTTACTATTTTTTCTTTTTATTATAAGTGGTGTAATTACATGTTTGAACATTTTGGCTTTTAATCATATGGCTATATAATTCTTTAATTTTACAAAAAAACTATTATTCTAACGTTTTTTTTTTCCTGTAAGTTAGAGATTCACAGATCATCACACAACACTCATTTCTCTTCAGGTTGCTACTGTATTTTTTTTAACTTTTTTGATTTCTTTCAAATTATAACTTTGTAATCTTTAAACTTTGCGATTTATACTCTTTGTTTTAGTATTTTTTTACTTTTTAATGTGTTTAGTTAATTTTTTGTATTTTTTTGATTTTTTACATTTTTTTGATTTTTTTAATTTACTTTATGAATTTTTTCTTTTGTCGAGTGTGACTATTTACCATTCTATACTCCTTGTTATTAAGGTCATCTTTTTTTTTTGTTATTGTTATTTTTATGTTTTTTATTAACATTTTTTTTTTAGCAACCACATTTTTTAATTTTTTAATTTCGTTTTTATATTCTTTTCAGTAATTTTTTTAATATTTATCGTCGTGAGTTCCTTTTTTATAATCTTTCTCGTAAGGATCTTTTAAGAAGGGCATAATACAAGCTGTGTGTCGGTGGTTTTTTTTTTTTTATTTTAATCTCTTTAACTTTTTTTCAAAAATATTTGATGACTTTTAATTTTTGTAATATTTCTATCTATCACCACTGTGTGGATTTGAATTGTGAAAGTGAATAAGGCCAGTTCGCAAGGCATATTTTATCAATCGAATAAACCGTGTGTGTGTTGGATGGTCGTGTGCTGGTGACTGTGTGTGTGTGGCTGTAATGATGTGTATAGTGTATGTGTGCTGTGCGTGTGTGACATACGCTGTGGTTGTGTGTAGCGAGTGTGTGTGTGTGTGTGTAATGGTGCGTTCAGTGTGTTGGATCGTGATTATATCACATCAGTATGCATGGGTAACCAAACTCAAAGGGTATAGGATATTGGTACGTAAGATTTTTAGTTAAAGGTAGTTGCCTGCACTAATCGAACAATCCGTAAACTTGGTGTACGAATATAAAATCTATTTCACCTGTTTCGCATGTGAAATTATTCATTTCTGAAGGAGTCGGAGCCTAAATATCAAGAGATAGCAGCATAAGAAAAGATAAATTTGCAAGGTTTTACTATTGGGCGTAAATCCGCTCCTAAAATCCAACCGATGTTGTGTAGGTTGCTTGGTGTGTAGATGTGGTTGGGTGCTGATATGCTTTGTGTTGTGTGTCGTGTGATTTGTGTGTGGTCGATATTATTTACTTAATTTGATATGTTAGAGGATGAATGCTTTGAAAAAAGAATAAGTGTGACTAAAGGTTACGTTTATGGATTAATAGTTTATATAATTATACTGTTGTTAAGTGAGGAACTGTTGTTAAAGTGTTGACTGCTTAAATTCATATTTTAAGTTGGTGTAGAGTTTGTCGCTGATTACATTTTCTTCTTAGTTCAAGATATGCTGATTAATCTTTATTAATAGTGAAAACTTTGGGTTACGCCTTAAGCTATATCGAATTGCAATGTCAGTTTTGATAATTACATCATGGCTTTGGTGGTAAAATTTTTTGTTAAATGTTACATGTTAATGCAAAAAAAAATATCAGTGATATGTTAGAGAAGGTGTGAACTAGGTTCGATGTTTGGTGATGTAATGTTAGGATTCTATATATGTTGTTAAGTGTGGTGAAAGCATATTATGTTAACGAGTTACAGTTTTATTCGTGTTGAAGGGATGTGTTCGGATTGCTCTTGGTAATTATTTTCTTAAACAGATTATGCTAAGAAATCTTTATTAATGTGAAAACTTTGTACGTTAGCATAATTATCGCTGATCAGTGTAATAAAGATATTGTTTATTATGTTTCGTAGTTTTACCAAAATGAATTTTACTAACTGAAATGTGACCTTGAAATTCCAATAGATCAATAGATCCACAGATAAGGTGACTGGATTGCGCGGTGGTTGGATGGTGGGTTGAGTAGAGTGGTTTGGATTGAATCCATGTTGTGTATCTAGGGTATGTAAAACACGACAATTTTAGTAAAAATTTGCCTTAAGATCAACTTGATACAACTAATCACAAGATGGTCAGGAGGGGAGAGTTCGATAGATGCTGATATATAGGTGGATTTACTGCTATTTATGGGTGATGGCATGAAAAACGTAAATTTGTAAAACTTAATGCAAAAAAGTTTGCAGAACAAGTCTTTAATTTATTTTTTTATTTTTTTATTTTTTATTTTTTCATATGATGGTGCGTCATGAACCATTATTATTCGCGAAAATGCTACAGGTCGAGTAACGCTATAATATTACGACACCGCATGAACATTAGTTTCAATTACACCAGAAAATTTATAATCAACTCGGCAGAAACGCGACCAGGCTCATCACCGGTGTCGTACGACTCTAATCGCTCCTCCATTCCTAGATCTTCTTCCTCTCTTCCTCCTCCTTGCCTTTTCTTTCTTCTTCTTTCTCTGTTTTGCATTCCATGCATTTTCTTCTTTTTTTTTTTTTCAAATGGGGAACGACCCCTTCCGGCACCTTCAGAGTTATCTACATTAATATATCTAAAAATAACAGATAATTGTTCTTGATGGCTTACGTCTAATAAAATTGTTAAATACTTAGCTCTTTTAACTGTATTTATTATTTCCTTTCTAACTTTTCAAGCCAAAGCAGAAATCAGTTCATCTTGTATTCTACGAGATAAATAGGAAAGCGATGCTGATTCTACTCACCGATCCAAATATTGTTTCATGATTGAGTCAAATCTTGCAAGTAATTCTATGAGACCTAAGAAATTACCGTTATACGGTTTATATAAAGCATCGCTACTGCCCCCGAACACCAAATTATGCTCTGATAAATATAAAATTGCAGCCACTATTCGTTCACGAGCACATTTTAAACGCTGTTCCGTTTTTAATTATTTTTTAATGCTCTTTCGTCAATAGTGCTTCCAAGTTTGAAATTCTAATCTAGTTGTAACAATTTGTACATAGCTTTAAATGATATTCTGATCTTTAAACACAGAGAAGTGGTATTAGAAGAGAATAGCTTACACGCATAACACAATGTGGCATCTTAATCAGAGTAACCACCTTCGTTCTTAACGTTTCCCGTTCGTTAATTTTCTTAAATAATAATTTTCAAAAAAACTTCTGTTATTTTTCTCTTTCGGAAAATCGTAGTTTTTTACTTGTGTCACGCCATTTTGTATGATAGCCATTCTAAATTTATCAGTTATAATTTAAGACCAAATACCACGAGCATTGATATCAACATTTTCGTCTTCGTCGCTTTGTTGGTTTTCCTTAAGCTGCTGTTATAGGAATATTCATTTTGTTCTTTGTTCGACTCTG
>JABUQX010052376.1:27500-36406 GCA_015478945.1 Trachelipus rathkii
AAGAAGAAGATATATTTACATAGATTTCCCGACGCGTTCGTTCTCTATACTTGAGACATCTTCAGAGGATTATTTCTTGTAAGCGAATGGAGTTCTTTTAAATTGATATAATAATAAGTAAATCAAATGATACTGAGTCTGACTGAAAAATACATAAAATTTTATGTTAACGTCTGGTTGCGTGTTGTGTATAATATTGTGAAGTGTTTAGAAATATTACTAATAGTTGATTGACCATGTGCCGTATTGAAATGTTCAAAGATTTTGCTGGGACTGTAGAGATGTTGATATGCCCTGTCCGACAATCTATTCTTCGTGTAACCAATTATGTTGACGTTACAGTCTACCTCAGGGCCAGTTAAATTGGTACAACAGCGTGATGGTTGTCGGCAAAGGCAGCTCTTGTGCTAAGAGGAAAGATGTCAGTGTTGGACTTATGGATATAGTCTTCTGACGTTTAATTTTTGAGGTGTCTTTAGTTTGAGGGTGAGATTCAAAATATTACGAAGGCACTTCTCTTCCTTATTGAAGCCTATAGCATTGGAAGTTTTGAAGAAGAAATTTATCGAATTTTTCTGATTATTTTTGCTTTCTTTATTATATAATTTTCAACTGAATATTGTGGATGATCACAGCTAATTAAATTTTACTTAATTAAGGGGAGACTTCATAGCAAAACCTCAACTATTCCAAACCGATAAAAGTAAATGTTTTTTGATGAACAACTATGGTATATCTTTAATTTTATGAAAAAAACAAAAAAAAAAAACTGTTCGTTTTTGAACAGTTTTAGGGTGAAGAGAGGAATTTTTTTTTTTTGAATTTCCACAAAAACTGCCATAAAATCTTTAATTTTCAAGATATTTCAACTGTTTTTGCACTAAAATACTCCAATTTAGTGTGGTAATAAATTTTAGTTAGACACCTTATTTGAAATTTTGTTTTTTTTAAAAAAAAATTTTACAATCTCTGAAAAGTATTTTCAAAATTTTTGAACAGAGAATAGTCAACCATGGCTGACACCACCTTACGCTCTAACCAAAACGATTTAATTATAACGTCAGTTGTTTACACGTTTATATGTGAGCTGTACCAAATTTGAAGAAAAAAAATCTGTTCGTTTTTTTTTAATGAATTTTTTTTTTATATCTCATGTAAGGAAAAAATGAAATGCTAGAAAAACACAAATAAACATTTGGAATTTTTTTTTATTTTTTAGACGGCAAAAAAAAAAAAAATTTATTCTCATATATATATATATATATATATATATATAATATAATATATATATTATATAATATATAAGTATATATATATATATATAATATATATATATAATATAATATATTATATATATATATATATATATATATATATATATATATAGATATATATATATATATATATATATGGGTTCCAAGCAACCTTCTATTTGATTAAATAAGTTCAGAGTTATCAAAGCAAGTGATGTCGAAGTAAGCGTGACTTGAAAAAACTGTTTCATGATGCCTCTTTTTGGGGGAGGGCGGATCGGACTTAGTGTAGCAGCCTACTGTACATGTCTACGGCGACGACTGTGCGATGGTTCGAGTCCTGGCGTGAGTGAGAATTTTTTCGTCTTATTAGTGCAAATTTGTCGGTAACAAGCATGTTGTACGCATGTCGGCGATCCTTGACTTTGCGTCGGTTTGCCTTCCGGGTAACCCAGGAGCACCCCAATAGAATGCCGTGTAGCCCCAGTAGGGGTTCCAATCACCCTTCTTTGAATTTAAATAAGTATATGCGAGTTCAAAGCAGTGATATCGAGCAGATATTTGAAAACTTCCAAGATGCCTTATTTTTGGGGAAGGCGGATCGGGCTAGTGGTAGAGCCTCCTGTACAATGGTCTAACGGCGACGCTGTTGTCGGTAGTTCGAGTCCTGGCGCGAGCGAATGAAATGTATTTCGTCTTATATTGCAAATTTTGTCGCAACAAGCATGTTTTGCGCATGTCGGCGTTCCTTGGACTTTGGTCGGTTGCTCCTTTAACCCAGGAGCACCCCAGTAGAATGCCGTGTGGCCCCAGAAGGGATTACAACCACCCTTCTGTGGATTAATAAGTATCGAGTTTCAAAGCAGTGATATCGAAGCAGAAGATTTGAAAAAACTTCCGAGATGCCTTCTTTTTGGGGAGGCGGATCGGACTAGTAGAGCCTCCTGTACAATGTCTAACGGCGACGCTGTTGTCGATGGATCGAGTCCTGGCGCGCGAGTGAAATTTTTCTTCGTCTTAGTATTGCAAATTTATTTGCAACAAGAATGATGTTCCATGCCGTACGTGACCTGACTTTGGTTGGTTGCTCCTGTAAACCAGGGGGATCAAACTAGCAGAATGCTGTGTATCCCCAGTAGGGGTTAAAAGCACCCTTCTATGAATTTAAATAAGTACCGTTTCAAGCAGTGATATCGAAGCAGGGAACTTCTTAAAAACTGTTCCGAGATACCTTCTTTTTCTGGAGTGACAGATCGGACTAGTGGTAGATCCTCCTGTACATTGTCTAACGGCGACGCTGTTGTCGATGGTTCGAGTCTGGCGCGAGTGAAATTTTTTTCGTCTTATTATTGCAAAATTATCGCAACAGGCATTCTTGTGCCCATGTCGGCGTGCTTGACTTTGGTGGTTGCTCTGTAACCAGGAGCAACCCATCCAAAGCCGTGTAGCCCCCAGCAGAATTTCTAATTCTGTACTTTATATTCTGTACCTCTTATTTCCAGACCATATCTCCTACTATACATTAGCACAAGTAATAGCATACCGTCATGTAAGGACCCTAGCACACTCAAGACTTATTCCCTTTGCATCCACTAAGGGATTTAATGCACCGGGCCAATCTCCTTTCCATTCACACTTTCATACTACATTTCTGCATCATCCGTTCCCTTTCATCCAACATATATGCCTAAATATTTGAACTCAGACATTTGTTTCCAGCTGCTCACCATCTAACATAACTTTACACAGAGAACTATTCTCACTCAAAACGATAACCTTACTCTATTCTACGTTTACTTTCAAATCCCTCCCTTTTGCACAACCTGCCAAATCTCTCTCTTCTAATCCCCTCAAAGGTATTTCAGATTCGCGCCACACTAAACTAAATCATCCGCATATTATATATTTAGGGCACCCTCCACTCTCTTTTCATCTCTATTACTCTAACACCCATCCCTTGCTACCTCCACCCAAACCATCTGATTCTTCATAAAGTCAATCCATATTAATATATATAATATATATATATATATATATATATATATAATATATAATATATATATAATATATATATATATATATATAATATATATATATTATAATATAAATATATATATATATATATATACGGTATATATAATACTATATATATAATTATATATATATATATCATATATATATATAGATATATATATATATATATAATATATATATATATATATATATATATATATTATATATATATAAAAATATAATATATATATATATATAGTAATAATATTATATATATATATATAATATATATATATATATATAAATATTATATATATATATATATATATATAATATAATAATATTATATATATAGATATACGGATATATATATATATATATAATATAATATATATATATAATATATATATATGATATTATATAAATATATAGATATATATATATATAATATATATATAGATATATATATATATATATATAATATATTCTTTTTCAATTGAATCAATTCAAGCCTTTGATATATTTATTTTAACAATCCCAAAAGCAAAAATAATTATTATTTTTCTCCGCGCTTCCGGCTCCAACTCCGATTACAGTTTCTGCACTGTTTGCAGAATTGCTGCAGTATTTCTGGCAATAAAGGTTTCACGTACAAAAATATATTTTTTAAAAAATTCGGTTCCGTTTCATACTCCGGCTGCTGCTCCAGATCCGGCGCTGGCGATCCGACTAGTTTCTCACTATTTGAAAATTGTTTGGCACGTCTTCTGACAATAACTTTTTCACCAAAAAAAATATTTATAGTAACAAAATATACCCAGAATCCGGCTCCGTTTTCCGACTCCGGATCCGGATCCATCTAAGGCTTTCGCCACTATTTGAACATTGTTTCAGCACCGTCTTCCGGCAATAAAGTTTTCATCTAAAAAAATTATTTCTTGGAAAAATTTATAAACAGGATCCGGTTCTAACTCCGGCTCCGGGTTCGACTCCGGATCGGATCCGACTAAGGTTTTTGAACTATTGAAAATTAGTCAGCAAGTCTTCTGGCAACACATTTTTCAACTAAAAAAATATTTCTTTTAAAAAATCATTATTAAGCCAAAGATTCGGCTCGGCTCCGGCTCCGACTCACGAGATCCTGCTCTGGTATCCGGATCCATTCAAAGGTCCTGCACTATTTAGAAAATTGATCAGCCAACATCTACGTTCCAATGAAATTTTCACCTAAAAAAAACAATATTTCTTAAAAAAAATTCAATCCCATTATCCGACACCCGGCTTTGGCTCCGGCTTTGGCTCCGGCTCCGACTTAGGTTTCTGTACTAATTGAAAATTGTTTAACACGTCTTCTGGCAATACATTTTTCGCCTAAAAAGATATTTTTTGAATGAAATTAATACCCAGGATCCGGCTCCCGGCTCCGGCTCCGAGCTCGGCTTCGGCTTTCGGACTGACTAAGGTTTCATGCACTATTTGAAAATTGTTCAGCACTTCTTCTATCAATAATTTTTTCACAAAAAAAATATTTTTTCGAAAAAAATCATACATCTGGCTCCGACTTCGACTCCGGCTCCGAATCCGAATCCGAATCCGACTAAGGATTCTGTATTATTTGAAGAATGTCAGCAAGTCTTCTAGCGAATAAATTATTCATCTAAGCGAAAATGATCTCGTGAAAAAATTTATACCAAGATGATACTCCTTATCTGGATTTAAATACTCATCCGCAATCCGGACCCGACTAAGGGTTTCTGCACGTATTTGAATTTGTGCAGTACGTTTTCTGGCATTAAAATTTTTCACCTAAAAAAATATTTTTTGAAACAAATTCATACCCAGGCATCCGGCTCTGGACTCCAGCTCCGGCTCCTACTCCAGCTCCGACTTCATTTCGGCTCCCGGATCTGACAAGGTTTCTGGAACTATTGAAATTGTTCAGTACGTTTGCTGGCAAATAAAGTTTCACCTAAAAATATTTTTAAAAAAAATCATTACTCAGATCCGCTTCGGCTTCCGGATCCGAGATCCGACTAAGTTTCTCGAACTATTCTTGAAAATTGGTCAGCAACCTCTATACTCCCCAACAATTATGGACCTAAAAATTTATTACTTCTAAAAAATCACAATCTCTGGCTCCGAGCTCCATCTCCGACTTTGAATCCGCTCCGGCTTCGCGGCTCCGATTCCAAATCCGATCCGATTAAGGACTTCTGCACTATTTGGAAAATTGTTCAGCAAGTCTTCTGCAATAAATGTTTCATCTAAGAAAATTATTTCTTGAAAAAATTTATACCCAGGATCCGTCTCCGAATCCGGATCTTGATCCGAATCCGGATCTGGACCTGACTAAGGTTCTGCACTATTTGAAATATGTTCAGTGCGTCTTCTGGCCATTAAATTTTTCCCTAAAAATAATATTTTTGCAAAAAATTCAGGTACCAGGGTTCCGGCATCCGGCTCTGGCTCCGGCCTCCGGCCCGACTTCAACCTCGGCTCCGGAATCTGACTCAAGTGTCTTGCCCCACTATTTGAAAAATGTTTAGCACCGAACTTCTGGCAATAATTTTTCATCTAAAAAAATTTATACTATTACCACGCTCTGCACTCTGGCTCCGACTTACGACTCCGGCTCCGACTCCGGAAACGGATCCGACTAAGGATTCTGCACTATTTGAAACCTGTTCAGCACGTCTTCTGGCAACAAATTTTTCATCTAAAAAAATTTTTTCTTAAAAAAAATTTATACCCAGAATCCGGCTCCGAATCCGGCGCCCGCTCCGCGATCCGGTATCCGGATTCCAACTAAGGTTCTCCACTAATATTGAACAATTGTTCAGCACTCTATCTGGCAATAAATTTTTACCTAAAAAAAAAATTTCGAAAACAATATTACGAGAAAAAAATATGCTTTGCCTGGCTCCCACTTCAGACCTCCGGCTCCGACTCCGGATCCGGATCCGGATCGACTAAGGATTACTGCACTATTTGAAAATTGTTCAGTACGTCTTCTGGCATTAAATTTTTCACCTAAAAAATTTTTTTTGAAAAAAATTCATACCCAGGCTCCTGCTCCGGCTCCGGCTCCGGCTCCGACTTCACCTTCGGCTCCGGATCTGACTAAGGTTTCTGTACTATTTGAAAATTGTTCAGTACGTCCTCTGGCATTAAATTTTTCACCTAAAAATATATTTTTAGAAAAAAAATCATACCAGGATCCGGCTCCGGGTCCGGGTCCGGCTCCGGCTCCAGCTCCAACTTCGGCTTCGGCTCCGGATCCGAATAAGGTTTCTGCACTATTTGAAAACTGTTCAGCAGATCTCCTAAAAAATTATTCTTCGAAAAAAAAATCATACTCCGGCTCCGGCTCCGGCTCCGGTTCCGACCTAGACTCCGGCTCTGACTTCGGATCCGGATCCGGATCCGACTAAGGATTATGTACTATTTGAAAACTGTTCAGCACATCTTCTGCCAATAAATTTTTCATCTAAAAAAAATTATTTCATGAAAAAAAATATACCCAGGCTCCGGCTCCGGCTCCGGCTCCGGCTCCGGCTCCATTTATTTGACTCAGTAAAATCCAAAGAATGAGCTAGAGGTTGAGAATATGAAAAAAAAAATTAGATTTTCTATAATTATAAATAAAACATTTTTTGATCCTAAACCTGGAATTGCAATTTTGACTGGAATTGAAATTTTTTAGTTCGACACCTCTCTAAATAAATTTCTGTATCTAAAAAACTATTTAGAATTTTTAAAAAATAATTACACCATGATGTTCAGGAGGAATTTTTCTACTAATTTAGAAAATAAAAAAAAAATGTGAAAATTTTGATTTTGCCTTCAAAAAGTAGGGGGTCTAGTTATGAAGTCTCCCCTTAAGCTCGAATCACGGCAAATTTCTTCATCAAAAGTCTCTCGGATGTATACATAGGTTGTATGCTCTGCTTAACCTTTAGATTTTCACAATAGATTTCTTTGAAAAATGTCGTGTGAAAGGATCCACAGTTCAAGTCAGACCATTATCAGTGAGGTTTGACATTATATGCCTATAGATATGAGCCGATCAGAATTAACATTGATTTTGATGTCTAAAAAACAGATAGCATTATTAACCTAAGTTTCGTATGTGAATTTTAAGCATGTCTCGACATTACCTATTGTAAAAATACGGGGTTAAAGTTGTTAGTTTCACGAAGGATTTTGTTTTTCCAGATTGGACAAATAGAAGTCAGGCAAATGTAGGTTCGAGTGGATGAGCCATCGGCCACTCCATCAGTTGTAGAATATGTTTTTCTTTAAATTTAAAACTGTGTTTGAGTCAACCAAATAATAAAAGGTCCTCAGTATATGTTCTGCATATATCTGGTGCTGGTTAGGTTATTTGTCCGTGATATACTTACGTAATTATTATGCCAATGCGCCATCAAGAACCGGTACATATTATGCGAACAAAGATATCTACATCAAGTGAGGCGAATATTATTAGTGGCTTCAAGTTTTAAGTTTGATAATTTACATTAATGTTTCATTATTTGATTTAACTATGAAAGAGTTAAGATATGGTCAGATAAATGCTGTTTCAGATATTGGGCAATTTCGAGTTGAACCGTTCAGCACATAGGATATTACAGGTCTCAAAGGTGAATTTTCTGAGTTTTGTGTATTTTAGGATATATATATACTATATATATTATATATATATACTATAATATATATATATATACATAATAATATATATATAATATATATATTATATATTATTATAAATAATATATATATATATAAATATATATAGATATATATAGTATATATATATATATATATATATATATATATATATATATATAATATATATATATATATATATATATATATATATATATATACATATATATATATATATAAATTATAAAATCCAGTTCTTTTAATTTTTTCAGAAATTCTTTTGTTTTTTATTTCATAAGCGATTCTGTTAATGCTATTATTATTATTATTATTAGTATTATTATTATTATTATATTATTATATTAATTATTTATTATTATTATATATATTATTTTATATTATTATTATATTAATTTTTATTATTATTATATATTATTATTAAATATTTATTATTATATTATTATTATTATTAAATATTTATATTATTATATATTATTATTATTATTATTATTTTATTATTATATTATTATTATTATTATTATTTATTATATATTATTAATATATAAAATATTATTTATTATTATTAATATATATTAATATTATAATTATATATTATTATATTATTATTATTATATTTTATTATTGAAACTGAACGGTATTAAACTTAATTTTAAAATGGCTGTTTTATAATAAAAAAAAAATAATTATGCCATTATAATTAGTTATACATTTTGAAATAAAATACTGTTTGTACGACTTGTTGACTAATCCCTTATGTTCTACGGGTACTTACCGCAAACTTTATAGCATTTGGAGGATTAGCATTCATTGGAAAAGGGTATATTTCTTTTTTCTCAAAAGCAAGTGAAAAAAAAATTGTTGAACAAAAAAAATGTTTTACTGTAACTCCGTTTTAAGCACTAATCTGAGTCAGAGCATTCTTTCGAAATATTATCTCTCTCTCGTTTGTGT
>JABUQX010052377.1:0-27663 GCA_015478945.1 Trachelipus rathkii
AAAGAAGAGATTGATTATGGTTAGGTGGGTAAGGGTTTGTCAGGACGAGAGGCGGGCGAGGTCCTGTCCATGATAAGGACTTCCTCTACCAACCATCCTTTCTGGAATGTAACCGTTAAATACTCAATAGGTTTATGCTAAAATGGGCCCGGAACTCCCTAATCATCCATTATCCTCATGATTTTCGTACACGAACGGACATCTTTGAAAAGTTTGGTCAAGTATCCCTTAGAAACTGCAGATAGTTTTGGCTATTCAGGTGAGAAGGAAGGACAGATGGACCGATAAGGTGATCCACAAGTATTCCTGCCCATAAATTATTGCGAAACTGACGCTGATGCCTTGATTGCATAGCTCCATGCCCAGTCACCGCAGACCATGGTGATGCTCGGAAATTTTGTAATACATCTTACGGATAGGTACCTCTCATTGTGAAGAGTATGCGACATAAACCATTATCCTTGAACCGCTGCTGAAACCATCGCAAAAGCAAGCAAGGTCTTGAAAATCGGTTAGTTGTTAGACACTGCACCCACTGTAGATCGCATGGATACAGTCATTATCAAGTAAAGTCCTCCACAACAGTCTTGTGACACACGGTTGTCGTGGCAACACAGTCTCGGCTGACCGAGGTATCTTGCAACCGCAGCGCAGAATAGCGTGTATTCTCCTGTTGCTGGTTGTGCGCAACTCACGTGGGTCTCGGTTTTACGATTGGCGTGTAACATGGTGCAAATCGCTCTAGTTTCGCACCAACGTGCCGATAAAGTACTGAGTGAACGCGTGTATTAAAAGCTGCTGCGATTGGGTTATGAATCCGATACAACGTGTGGCTCAATCGTCGTCGTTAGCCTTGTCTTAAATATCAATTTCCGCCTGTTCTGAAACGATACCTCATGTCTCGGAAAATCGTTGACAGAATTCTAACATCGTACTACATCCTCACATTAACCTAGAGTTCAATAATACGATAGGTTTAATCCTAAACCCTTCTCGTACGACGGTAATGTCATGCGCGTGGTATCTGAGATATACAGATTTTGTTACGTAAACCAACGATTTTATTTCTTGAGTACATATATTATCATTATGTAATACCCACTATATTCCTAAGTATTATATATTTAAGTAGAAATATTAGTAAGATTATATAATGATAATCGTATTACTTATTATTATTATTATTATTTATATTTATTATTATTCATTATTAATTTATTATATAATATATTATTCATTATTATTATTATTATTATTATTTTATTATATTATTGATTATTATATTATTTATGATTATTATTATTTATTTATATTAATATTATATTATATTTTATTATTATTAATTAATATTATTATTATTATTCAATGTAATTATTATTAATTCTTAATTATTATATATACAATTATTTATTATATTATTATAATTATTATTATTCTTATATTATTATTATTTTATATTATTAAGTTAATTATTATTATTAGTAATATATATTATTTTATTATTATTATTATATAATATATTATTATTATTATTATTTTAATTATTAATCATATTATTATTTATATATTCATTATTATTATTATTATTCTTATTATTATTATATATTTTATCTAGTTTTTTATTCCATATGTATTATTAATTATTATTATTATTATTATTATTATTATATTATTAATATTTTATATATTATATATGTAAAGTAATTAAATATTATATTTTATTATTATTATTATTATTATTATTATTATTATTATTTCTTATTCTTATATTATTGATTGATATTATTATTATATTAATTATTATATTATTATTATTCATATATTATTATTTTGTATTAATACTATTATTATTATTTTATTTATTGATTATATTATTATTATAATTATACTAATTATTTATTATTTTTAATTTTATTATTTTTATTATATTTATTATTATTATTATTATTGATTATTCATTATTATTTTTTTATTATATTAGTATTATATTACTATATATATATTATTATTATTCATTATTATTATTATTATTATTATTATTATTCCTTATTATTATTATTATTATTTTATTATTATTTATTATTATATTTATAATTATATTATTAATTATATTATTCTTATTATTATTATTATTATTATTTTTATTATATTATTATTATTATTATGTCACGTTTGAATTGAAAACTTAATAAATTAATTTTATTAATATTTTTTAATGAATTTAAATTTAATAAGTGATAATAGACTGACAAACTTGGAGAGGAGATTCCCCACAAAAATAGAGCATAAAATTGATTCATATGCATCAACCTATAAAACTTCACGGAATAGGAGATATAAACGGTTTGAAAGTACAGCCCTGAGAATCCACTTTGCACGAAATGGAAAGCTTTGTGAGTGAAAGACTCAGGAGGGAAATGTTTAACGTATGACATGGTTTCACACTCTGGGGTACAACCTGTGACGGTTTAAGTGTAATTTGAGGTATGCCCAAATGTAAAGGCAACCCATCTGGGTGCATCAATTAGATTTGCATCACACTCGAGAGTCTTTTCATTTTGTGGCACAGAATCGTAGGTTTTGTAAGATACAGGCCATAATGAGGTAACAAATTTAATTCAAGTGTAATAGTTGTTCGATACTATGTACAAGTAATAATAAGTACTAATAATGAATAATAATAATAATAATAATAACTAATAATAATATAATAAATAATAAATAAAATAAAATAATAATAATAATAATAATATATGAATAATAAAATGGAATAATAATCAATAATGATAATGAATTAATAATAATAATAATGATAATAATAATAATTCGTGCTATAAATATTATCTAACTATATTACCTTCTACTTATTAATAGTTTTTAAATACTAAGGATAATAGTGGTATCATAATGCTAATAATATCGTCATCAGAATAATATCGGTGTGTCCATACCGTTACAAAATCTGTAAATCTCAGACATACCATACTATTCACAAATGAGGCTACCTTCGGTACATATGGTAATAACACTTACCTATGGTCTGCGGTGATTCCACATGTAGCCGTGCAGGCAAGCATCGCGTCAGTTTCGGCATTAATTTATGGGCTAGATATTCATTGGGTACCAATCTTAATCGTCCATATGTCTTTCCCATTTCTCTGATAAACAAGCTATCTCCAATTTCTATAGATACTTACCGCAAGGCCTTCCCGAAATGTCCCGTTTCGTGTGCGACATACCATGTGGTATAAGCGTGATGGAACTCCAGCATTTAGCATCCTTTAGAAAAGTTTTAAACGTACATTTCCCGACAAATAGATGTTAGCCAGATTTCCTGTATCATCGCGCAGCACTCTCGTCTTCCTCAACCCACTGACACTTTACCTAAGAGGGTTTCCAAACCTCTTCGTGTTACGGCACAGCTATGACCCCTATTGAAGCCGATTCTTAGGAACGCGCTGATTCGACTCTACTTCGAAGCGTGGTAGTCAAATGGCAAGGCGAAATCGCTTGCAATATCTCTGGAGGCCTATTGAGTCATTTTCCCTGTAAATATGAACACTTCTATAATATTTTGTATTGGTGGTCATAGAATATATTATTGCTATTAATTATTATTATATATTATTTAGTATTATTATGATATTATTATTATATTATATTATTATTATTATATTATTATTATTATATTATGTATTATTATTAATTTATTATTATTATTTTATTTATAATTATTATTCAATTATCATCAACATTAACATTAAATTAACATTAAACTAACATAACATCTAACTTAACATTAACATATAACATTAACATTATTATTATATATCTATATTATTATATTATTCATTATTATCTATTATTATTATTAATTTATTATTCAATTATTTTATTAATTACTATTATTTTATTATTATTATTATTATTATTATTATTCAGTTATTATTAATTATTGAATAATATTATCATGGAAATTTTGCATTCTCATTAATGTCCTGAAGCTCACAGCGCTACTTTGTGCTCACAAAATTGAATACAGACTCTCGCCGAGGTGTCATGCCACTCAATCGTGCAACCTAGTGGTATACTTTACCAGTGCAGCATATTCGAACACATAAACGCTACGCACGGTGTGTAACCATTCTCCTATAACGTAAAACACTTCCATCCTGAGTTCTTCACATCACAATGCACAGCAACACCATCGGTGAAAAGTGTGGCGTATGAGGCCAAATCTGGCAACCTTTCGAACCGTATTTTCAAACCGTTGGATCTCAATCCTAAATTTAAAGTGTAATATGCATAAATTATTTTTGCTACATTTCATGTGGATAATCTCCCCTCCTATTTTGTCATTCTATTATTAGAATACTCACACTGTATATATAATATACTATAGTATAATATATTATAATTAGTATAGTATATATATATATATATATATATATAATAATAATTATAAGATATATATAAAGTATATATAGTATATATTGAATATATATATATATAATAATGTATATATAAAAAATATTATAATTATAATATATATATATATATAATATATATATATATAATATAATATATATATATACTAATTAAATATTAATATATGTATATATAATATATATAATTATATATATATATTATATTTAGTATATATATAATATATAATTAGTATATATATATAAATATATAGTTTATATATATATAAGTATATATATATTATAATAATAATATATATTAATATATATATAATATATTATATATATATAGTATATATATTATATTTATATATCTATATATATATATATATAAATTAATATAATAGTATATTATATAATACTAGTATATATAATATATATTATATATACTATATAAAGTAATATATATACTATATATATGAATATATATTTATATATATATATATATATTAATATTATATATATTATATAATTATATAAAATATAATATAAATAATATATATATAATAATATAAATATATATATAAATTAATAATTACGCAATTAACCGCAGTTCAATTGTATAGATAAAATAATACTTGAGGAATTTTCACTTTACAGATTAGATACCCGTGGCCCTCCGCGACGTATGCCAAGTCGTGTACGCACTCGACCATCTGAACAAGCTAAAAACGATGCGTGGCTGAGGTATCTGTCCTGGCCCATATGGCGGTCCTTATTCCTAATTGATAGAGCAATTCTTATCATAGGTTTCAGTTCGGCGTATCTTTTAGCTTTTTCGTGTCCCGAGTGGTAACGACGCTGGCTCCGTTCGCGAGGGCCGGGATTAAATCCCGTAAGTGATAGAATACTCAGTGGAGTTATTTATTATATATATAGATTTATATATATGATATAATAATATATTAATATATATATATATATATATATATATTATAATATATATTATAATATTATACTATATATATGAACACATATATAAAATAATTATATATATTATATAATATATATATATATATATAATATTTATTATATATATATATATTATATATATATATAATATAATATATAATATATATATATATATATATTAATATAGATATATATAGTATTCCAAAAGATTTCTTGAAAGAGTGTGAAAAATATTGCCATCTTCCTCGATGATAAAAAGTTATAAAAATAAGTAGAAAAAAATTCTTTGCAATCAAAATCGAAAATAAAAGAATAGAAAAGAAAATTATAAAATAAACTAAATAAAGATAATAATAATTTTTGACCAATTTCATACTATAAAGACGTTCAGTTATATACTATAATATGTATATATATTATATATATATATAATTATATACTATCATAGATATATATTATATATATTTAATATATATATAATATAATATATTTCAGATAAGTCTGATTAGAACGTATGTAATGTCTTGCA
This sequence comes from Trachelipus rathkii, assembly GCA_015478945.1. NCBI lineage: Eukaryota > Metazoa > Arthropoda > Malacostraca > Isopoda > Trachelipodidae > Trachelipus > Trachelipus rathkii. The sequence goes on from JABUQX010052377.1 coordinate 5,926, forward strand.
GCATTATATGGACTATTAATGGTAAGATGTATAAAAGAATGATTTGCGAAATGGGCGATGCATTATTGATTAAATAAGTTTATGAATCAAATAGCGTTAGATCGGATGATTAGCTTATTTGTGTGGTGTAGGTTGGTGTATGGATATGATTATAGTGCTGTGGGCGATATTTGGTTAAAGGGATACTGTCGAGTGTGGATGTGTTGAAGAACAGTGGTCATTTAGATAGTGGTGAGAGTTAATCGTTGGATTCTAAATTTTTTACATTAAATCATGTGATAATTGGAAATGAGGTGAAGATATTTAATTAAATTGTATTTTGTATGACAGATTATATTATGGTGAAGCTTCTGTACAGAGTTAGTGATATAATTTAATGTTTTTGTGGTAGGGCTTTTGAATGAAAATCAATAATGTATACATTTGAATCAATTAGTGAATGTGCGTGGTAATGCATATTATGGGATTCTATAAAGTGATTTGCTTTTTATATTAATTTGTAGCGGTTTTGAGAGCGGGAGTGTATTTGTTCTCCGTTTGTTATTTTAATATGATTGTATATGGATTTGGTGTTATGAAACTATTAGGGAGGTTGGTCATGGGGAGGTGGTTAGAATGGATGGAGATTGATGGTCGTTCAATTTGAAAAGGTTTGTGTTTACATCTAACGATAAGCTATTGGAAAATTGGCGTTCAATTGTGTTTTTAAAACGTAGTTGAATCATATTACTCTTTTTTCATATAAGCGTGTTTTAATTCTTTTAAATATACTATAGTGCAATCAAGAATATTCGCTAAATCAATTAAAGTTTAAATGCTTCCGAATATTGATTTAAATTAAGTCAAGTGAGTGCAAAACAAATAATAGGTTCAATGTCATTACTGCTCCAATGGGTGTAAAAATATCAATAATATTATATATTATATATTATTAATACTTATAATATATATATATTTATTTATTATTTTATTTTTTATATTTATCTTTTTATATTTTTATTGATTTTATATGTTATTTTATTTTATTTATTATTATTTTATTTTTTATTTATTTTTTTATTTTTTTTTTTATTTATTTTTTTTATTTATTTTTTTTTTTTATTTTTTTTTTTTTATTTGTTTTTATTTTTATTATGTCTTTATGGATTAATTATATGGGATTTACTTGATTAACCAAAATACGTTATACAATCTAAAACTTGGCCAACATTATTAGTGTCGATTGGAAGTTTTAAATTTGTGGGGCAAGGTTAATGTATTTTTTATTCAAGTCTTCAGATCCAATTTGGTGAGTTCCATCACAGTAATATTCTTGACTAACATTTGTGATCAATATTTTATGATGTAGTTTTGTAAGCAAATTCTTTTTAGCACGGATTGGCTTAATGATAACTTCTCGTAGTGTACAATAAATAAGAAGGCTGCTTAGATTATTTCTTTTGTATGAGGTATTTGAAAATTGTCTGAATTTGATTTCTTGTATTCATATCATGTTCTTGAAACTTCATATAGTCATCTTTTCAATGTGATTTTCTTATATTTATATTATTTTTTTTTTATTTCTATTTTCTCTATTTTATTTTATTTGTCTTTTTTATTAATTTATTTGTTTTATTTGATATTATATAGGGAGATTGTTTTGGTTATTTTTATTTTAATTATGATCATGATTTTTATTTTTATTTTTTATTTTTTTTTTTTTTTGTTGTTTTTATTTTTTATCTATTATATTTTTTTTTTTAATTCTCTTATAGTTTCCTTATTCAAATTAATGACATGATGAATTTATTATATTTATTTATTGTTCTCTTATTTTCTCTCATTTGCTTCATTTTAATTATGTTATTGTTATTCTTTCTTTTTTTATCTATTTATTTTTTTATTTATTTTTATTTCTATTTCAAATAATTTTTCTTTCCCCTTCTTTCCTTTTAGCTCTCTCTCTTTTTCTCTCCTCATTTTTTAACTTTTATTCAATATTTTTATTCGTCCTTGTCATCCGTTTTGTATTTTTTTTCCTTTCTCTCTCTTTAGTATATTTTCTTTTTCTTTTTTTTGATTTTTATAATTTTCTTAATTCTTTGTTTCTATTAATGTATTTTTCTATATATTTTCTCTTATATTAATACTTTTATTCTTATTTTTCTTTTTTTGTATTATTTGATAGTTCTTTAGATATTTTTTTTTTATTCTTTTGTAATTTCTTTCATCTTTCTTCATCTTTTAATTCTTATTATATATTTTAAATATTCTTTAGACTATTTTTTTTTTATTTTCTCTTATTCTCTTATATCTATTATATTCTATATTTCTTAGGTAATCTTTAGTTATTTTTTCTTTATTCTTTTGATATTTCTTCCATTTTTTTCATTTTTATTTTATATTTTTATTAGTTATGTATGTTTATATATTATTTCTCTCTTATTATTATTATTATTTATTTCTTTAATTTTCTTTCTCTTTATTCATTTGTTTTATTTCTTTGTATATAACACTGGTAATTATGAAGTTCCTTTTATGTGTCTTTCCCTAGTGTTATTTGGAGTGTACTTTATTGCACTGGGATATGTATATGTTTTTGTGTGTGTGTTCTCTACATTTGTGCTAGTTAGTATTCATGATTATATATCAGAAATTTGAATTTCTTTAATGTTATATGTCTTTTATTATTTCATTATATCTTTTATTTTTTATTATATATATTTGTGTATATTTCATTTTTTTTTTTATTTTATTATTATTATCTCTTATTATTTTTTGTGTTATGTATTTCTTTGTTTATTTATTTTTTAATATTTTGTTTATTTATGTTATATTTTTTTTTTGTTTTCTCTTTGTTCTCTTTTTCTTTATATATTTATTTTGTTTCTTTTTTTTGATTATAGTCTTCTGATATTATATATATTTAATTTATATATTATTAGTAGTATATTATATATAATATATATATTTATATGTATTTATTATATATATTAATTATATTATATATTATATATTAATATATACTAGTATATTATATATGTCTTGTGGTTAATCTTCTGTATTGATAATGTTTGTATGCCATTTTCGTAAATTTACCATATATCTCTAATCAAATAAACAGATCTCACGATAATATATTACTGTATTATATAGTAATATATTATCATATATTAATATATAGTCTATATAAATGAATATATTATATATTATTATAATATTATAATATACTATAATAGGAAAAGAATTAAGTTTCTTCTGAGTTGGGTTGGAAATTAAATCGTGAAATCGAAGTTGCGAAATATTGTGAATCGATTTATACCCAATGTATCCAGAATCTAATTAATTCATAGAAACACACACATGTCACACATCACACACACCACTAATATATTATAGTATATATATATATATATTATATATTATATAATTTACATATATATATTATATATATTAATATATATAATATATATATAATATATATAATATATAATATAATAGTCTATATAAAAAGAAGAGCTTTATGAGTGGGGTCAGAAATTAATACATTTGAAAGGAAAATATCTTTATATAATTACGAAACGCCATTTTTTTTTTTTAAATTTTTCAAGTTTGTTGGGTTCTTATTTTTGTGAATATGATTTGATATTTGAAGGATTTATTCAAATTTGTGAGAATGGATTATACTTGTTTAGCGATTGCTGCAACATTTAGTAGTTATTATGCTAGCACGTGTTAGAAAGAGCATAAACATATTATAATTACCAAATCTAGAACATAATACTTTTGTTTTATTTTTACTGTACTAGTGACACGAACCCATTAAAGTCACTACTTGTCGATCATTTACCTAGAAAATGATTTTCATCTATTTCCAATCTTAGATGATTTCCTAACACTGATGCTTTTAATTAATTTATTTCTTTGTACATAACGAAACAGTTCAAGGTAGAACTAATTTGATGCGCAGTGAACCAACAGTTATTAGGATTGGTTTTTAATTTTCTGCAACACTTATATATAATTAGCATATATTGTTAGGAAATTTGGTTAGGAAAATGTAAAAAAAAAACAAAAAAAAAAAAAAAATAAACCAATTGGATTTTTTTTGGGGGTAGTTCGAGCCAAGCGGGACATAGTATATTGATAAAATTTATTGTAAGGTTGTCAGCGGCAATGTAGGGGCTCGACGACGGGGAACACGGGGGGGACGTTTCCATACCCCGTAGGTGAGGGGCGGAGGAACCCCGGCGGACACCAAATACCAAAGAGCGGGGGTTTCCGGAGACCCCTGCCCGGAGGGGGGAAATAGTCAACCCCGTAGTTCCCGAAGGCGAGAGACCCGACTCCTGCCATCGGTGCGTTTATACCCTTGGGTATTCTTAGTTAAAACCGTCGCTAAAAAACAGAAACAACATTAGTAGAGAAAGTCTATTTTTTATAAACGAGGTAACGTATAAAAGTCTCTAAAATAGGCTTTCAACGTCATATTATATATATTAACAAATTTTTTTTTTTTTTTTTTTTTTTTTTTTTTTTTTTTTTTTTATTTTACATTTTCCGCACTAAAACATTATATTTGACATATCTCACATAGTTGTTTGCACTTAGATCGTTTCTCCGGTAGCTGTTGTAGTTTTGAGATATGGATTGTGTCTTCTAGAGCTAATATTATATATATATATATATATATAATATATATATTAATATAATATATATATAATATATATTATAATAGTTATATATATTATAATATATATATATATAATATATCATATATAATATATATATAATATATATATTAAAAATATATATATCGATAGATATCGGTATCGATATATATTTCGATATATCTAAATCGAAGGTCGCTGTTAAATAAGTTTTACCATATATATATATAGTTTACTATAATTATATATATATAATATATATATATATATAATATTAGATATAATTATATATATATATATGTATATTATATAGTATATATTATACTATAATATATCAATATATATATATATATATATAATATATATATAATATTATATAAATATATATATATATATAATATATAATATATATTATATATATTATATATATATATTATATACCCGGTCATTATAACATTGATCGAATTTGAAATAACAAAGCTTTACTTGAAAAATCCGTATAATGAATATGTCGAATTACCACAATAACAACCATGCTCATTAGTGACAAACTTATATCATAGTAATTAATTTTTTTTTACTTTTTAATTATTTTATAGACCTATCAGCAGTTTTATACTTAGAATTGTTTATCTTAGACATTTGTAAATTATTCCTATAACAAGATACTCCCATACTTTATTTTTGAATGAAATTGATTGTTACTTTATTTAATTATATACGCTTACTACGTTTACAAGGTGTCTCATTTTCATTTTTGACACACATGACTTCGACATAGTTATCTTGATAGTACTAGTTTATTTTTTTAATTATATAATTAAAGCTTAAAATTAATTATAATGAAAATAAACACTAAACGTTTCAGAACATTTTAAAAAGAATAACGATAATATGATTTTTACTCTCATAAATGTGGATTAGAATCACAAGACATGAACGAATTTAAGAAAAGACCCGAAATTGCAATTTTGTCCCTCTTCCGACAACTGCACTTGCTTGCTGTTATTGTTTGGAACTTTCACAGTGTAGTGCGTGATTAAAATCATGCGCTGGCGCCCCTATGTTCTCTGTCCCCTTATAACTTTCGAAAAGGCAGGCGGTGATTACGCATTTTTGTAAAAATTTGCATTTATTATTATTAGTGTAAAACATTAGTTTTAAAAATATAAATAGATAATAGATCTCCAAATTTCATATTTATAATGTATTTAATTATTAATTTGGAAAAGACGTTTCCTTTTCGAATTTTTACCATATTTCCATGAAACATATGCAATATTTGAATGATGATAAAAAAAAAAAAAAATATTGTTTTAAAAAAAAAGACAGGAAAAAAGTTTAAGGTCTTCATCAAATTTCATTTTTTAAACCTTTTCTATTTATTAAATTTTTTAATATCAGTTTGGTATTGAAGTTGCTTTTGATTTATTTATATCATATTTAAACATGATATAAATATATATAGCAATTACATATAATATAATATTATAATATATATATATATATTATAATTATATAATATTAATATATATAGTAAATTAATATATATATTATATATTATATATATATATATTAATATATTAATATATTAAAATATATATATTATGATAATATATTATATATATATATATATAATATATATTATACTATATATATATATATATATATATATATATATATATATAATATATTATATATATATATATATATATATATAATATATACTATTTATTAAATCGTATATTAATATCAATTTTAAAATTTTATTGCTTATTAACAGACTAATAGTTTAATGGTTAGATCTTTTTCACCATTTGCAGGCTTAAGCATAAGTAAATAATAAAATTATGCAAGAAAACAATTATTGTGATTGATTAATAGATACCTAAGGATTATGATGGTGAATTAAATAACAATAATTAAATAATGAAGATTGAGCTTCCTATTTGTTTCATATATAAAGTTCAGCGCATTCTTAGTATACTGATTTTAATTTCATATTGAAGTTATATAATTTAAGTTTTCACTTAAATTCTATTTGAAATGCCAAATATTATAAGGATTCTAACATCTGAAGATCAGGTTCTTCTGTTTCAACCAAAATTCCATAATTATTTTCCTGTAAATGATGATACATCAGTAGAGAAGGAAAATTTATACCCGAATAAGGGCAATGATGTAATTTATAAGACGATTTCTAAACGAAATTCCTTATTATCTTTATGCTCAGCAATACATACGAAAAGGTTTCAAGCTGTCGACTATGATGTTACCTTATATTAGCTTAAGGACAATGTAGGTTAATATAAACCTGTATGGCTTTTTAGGGGTTGAATTGCATTCTGCTGTTTACAAAATAAAAAAAAATAAATATTTAGATAAATTCTCTATGTAGAAACAACCCACGTGTATAAAATATACGCGAACTAACTATTTTAATATAATCTTTTGGGTTCGTGATATTTCGCTATATTTAGGTAGAGTGACATGGGATTACAGTGCCATCTAGTGACAAAACTAGTTCAAAGGATTGCATAGTTAACTACAAATTCTACATTTACCAGTTAACTTTTATATACGTGAAGTGTGTGAGTGGTAGTGTGTGTGATGTGTAGTTGTACGATATGTGAGTGAGTGTGTAGTTGTAGCGTGGTGTGGTGGGTAGTTGATGTCAGTATGATGTGTGATGATGATTATAAAAAATGTCTAAAACTCATACGTAAATATATTTCACTAAGATTTTCTAAGGAAATTTCAATCGTAGTAATTTATTTGCAATATGATATAATTATATAATGAACCATTATATAGGATGTATTAAACACAGCCATAATATACATCGGTGTAACTAATAACCTAAATAATTTTCATGTTTATACATATTACTATGTTATATTTTTTTTTAGATCGTTAGATTTTACTTATATATTTATATCTCACATGTTCTCATATCAATATTGCCTTTAATTTAAATCTTATTATTGTTAGCAGGATACATTAATCACGGAGTAAGATGAACAAATATTAGCGTCACTATTTTTATTGTTTGTATTATTAAAATTTTTTACTAATATATATTCATGAATACCAGTATTATATAACTAATTGATATGAAATCATGCATTTTATATATTTATATTGCCTACACATATTATTATAGAAAGTTGACGATATTTGTATATTTATTATCTACTATTATTTTCATTGTTTATTTTATTAATTATTATATTATTTAAAGTTATTATGTATTATTTAATGCATTAATGATAGATTTATATTATATTATTATATATATATATTATAATATTATTATATATTTATATATTACTAAATATTTTTAATTTATTATTTTATTATTTATATTTTATTATAACTTATATATCATATATATTAATATTTTTATATTAATGTCTTGTTGTAATATTTCATCATTCTGTGGTTAGAAGTACACCCTATCCTTAATTTAATTTATATTATTATAATTACTAATTTTAAAAGAAGTATTATTTAATTAATAAAAAATTTTTATTATATTTTTATATATTTATTAAATTTATTTATATATTAAATTTTCTATATATTTAATTATTTATTAATTAATTATTATTATTATTTTATTGTTTATTATTATTTACTTAATTATTAATGGTGTTATTATATATTCTTACATTATATTTCATTTCATGTAAATTTATATTATTAATTTGTTATTATTTTAGATTATAATTATTAATATTGAATTATTACTTAGAATTTATTATTATTTAATTCTTATCTCTAGAATTTTTTATTATTATAAAAAATATAATTATTATTACCCTTATTATATTTCATTAAGTCTTATTGTTTATTTAAGGTTATAATTTATTCTTATTATATCTTAATTATTATTAATGTATTATTATCTATTATTATTATTTATTATTATTATATTATTATTATATTATTATATTTATATTATTATTATTATTTAATTATTTATTCTTATTGTTATTTGTTAAAAAATATTTATTTTTTTTAATTATATTTTATTCATTCTCTATTAATTTATCTTTCGATTTATTCTCAATTTAATTTTTAATTTATTTTATCTAATTTATTCTTCATATATTTCTTTAATTTTTCATAATATTTTTTCTATTATTATATATTCGATTCCTACCATCAGGATTGTGAACAGTGTAACTTTTACTTAATAATATGGTAGTACACTAAGTTATTCTTCACTCTGAATAGTCTAGGTTTCATCACAAAAATAGATATAATATGGTAATCAAATTTTATGAAAAGAGAGCCTCTCTAATTGGTGATTTTACACGGGCGCTATATACGGCGAGTTTGTACTAGGATGAGTGATGTGGCTAGACCAGTTGCCATCTTGAGATATTATGATTAAGAGTAAAAACGGGTACGAGCTGGGTACTATCACTAGGTCCAGATTCGCATGCTGTACGACTCTATTGGAGTAATTCATTGCGCAATATAAAATGATACAAAGATCCAGTTGGTGTGGTATCATATAAGAATTAATAGTAAGAGCGTTTATTGATGGTTCACTATCTAAGATTACCTATACTATGGCTTGGCTTTTCTGGCCTTAGTGCTGTTGTATTTTACGTATGCCTATCGTGGTGTCGGCGTGATTAGTGTCTCTATTAGTGAGATATCAGAATGGTAATTACTACGCCATTTCTTGTTACTCTCGCCCTTTCATCATCTACCAGCTATGCGTGAGACTATTTTTTATCTTGAGCTTCCGAAGAGTGAGTCAAGTCCTTTCTCGCGGCATCAGCGAGAAGGTTTGGTTTTCGCCGCAGTGACATTGACGTCTGTTGTTTTGGAAAATATGGATTAAAGAATATGTGCCTTTATTGGGGAAAAGTTTCCGATCTTTCCGATGAATTTTTAAAACGTCATCAGCTTTCACCAATCAATGTATGTTATTTTCTTCGGCGATGGTATCGACTCATTTGTCATCACGGGCGCCTCCTCTCGAGGATAAAGGTTCATGGCAAACTTAGATTATTATTTCACCACAGAAAATTTTATTGTGGCACTAAGGACGGTCTTTGAATCGAGTGGTCATAATATTCCTTTGGGCAAGCTCGGTGGCACGTTTTAATCCCCTTTTTAGAGACTTTGCGATCTTGCTGAGGGGGGCTATCCTGTTCGAGTGGTTGTCCAATATAGTTGATAAATGCGTTTGTACTTTTAGAGAAAAGTGGAATTTGAGAAAAACGCGATGTATTAGGTAAGATGGATGCACTAGTAGAACCGACTCTTTCATTGCCTGATCATACTGAATAAGATTTTCAAATTTGAAATTGATCTCAACTGAGGCAGCTATGCAGCTGGGACGCCATTAAATATGGGTCGAAAGGGGGAGTTGGCTTGATTGTATAGTGGCTGTAAGTTTTATGCTAGTGGAAGACTGTATTCTCCTCCTACTGAACGCCTAGTGTAAGTAATAGGTCTCGGTGCGAATGGGATAATCGCGGGTCGACTCAATCGCTTGGGCTATTTGATCAGAGGGAAGAGGACGTGAAAGTCCTCTTCTCGTCCTAGGATAAGGAGTATAGGGTTTGTAGTGGAGGTGACTTATTTCTCTTATTTTTATTTGAGTTCTGGGAAAGCTTTGTCGAGTTTGATTTGGTTTGCAAGAGAGTTTCTTAGTAGCGACATATATTATTCGCTCAATAGAATGATCTTTTGTTTAACGTTTCGTGCATTTAGCCTATGAAGTTCGTTTTGGGATTGAGTTGCTTTGTGAATGTTTTAGCTGAGGCCGTGACTTCTCTAACTGTAACGTTTTTTTTTAATTTGGCCTAAGTATAATGATTATAGTTCTCGTTTTTTATAATTATTTTATTCACTGGGATATTTTCATGGGCTGGTAAATATTTAATTGATATTTATGGCTGTAACAAAAACATGCATATACTCAGAATTTTGAAATTTATTTTTTCTTCTCCACAAAGAATCTTCCTTGACTTCGACTAAGCCGAGACCATACAATATAGTTTTTCTTTACTGTATTATTATCTATGTTTTAATTATCCTTATATAATTTATAATATTACAGATTAGACGAATTTTATCAAGTTGGTGGGGCAAATAGAATATATAGTTTAATGGTGTTCAAATTTACATTTTTATTATTATTATGATTATGGTGATTATTATAAGTATCTCCCCCGCTCCCCCAAGGGTTAGGACAGGTGTATGGATAGATGGATTAGATTAAATGTATTTCAAACATGTTATTTACTCATATTCTTTGTCAACTCTTTGCATTTGGACAAGTAATCATTGCTGTGATATTTTAGTTAGTCAGCTAGTTCTTTGCATATTTATTTGTTCAATCATCGTTAGACAAATTTCAAGAAAATTGAAAAGTACAAAATAAATTCTGACAAATCTTTTTTTAGAAAAAAGCATATTAATTTACTATCATTTTAATGTTTACATATTATAACTAGTAAATTGACTATAATAGTTTACTTTTTGATACCTATTATGCGTAATAAATTGTGTACAGTTTTATCAAGATTTACGCCTGCTAGCTAATGTGTTTTTCGAGTGGTATTTGGCTTCACAATAGTGAGATAAGGTGTTACATAAGTGTTTTTAAATATTTAGTAGTAGAAACTATTATTCAGGGACCTTTGGCTTATATGGCTTATATTGTAATCTAAGGAAGTATAATATAAATATATGTTGTGTTATTAATTATTTACTTATGCGTGTATTTAGAATATAGGTATGGCGAGGGAGTTGGTTCGTGTATATAATTTAGCACTGAAATGTACTTGTATTTAACGTCATTATTTACTAATTATCGTTTACGCTCAAGTTAGATCCGGACAGTATCGTGGCGAGCGAATTGGTTATCAACCACATGTGTTGGGGAGAATCTTATGTCACCATACAATGATCATCTCCATTAAGTTGGCAGATAATCCATGCATAGGAAGGAAAGTTTCTATGTATTTTGTGGTATAGTTAATCTCTGTGATTCTAGTGTATATCTGATTACTTGTGTAGGGAAATGTTTTTGAATGTGGCTCTGTTGATATCAATGCACGCAGTAGCACATATATTACCACTTATCGAAAGTTCTTATGAATTTTGAATGTTTTTAAAATTAGAATACATGAGTTAATGCTATCAGAGATATTGTTCGTATTTGTCTGCTGTTTTGTTAGAGTTTGTTGATGGTCTTTGTTTATATTTTCTCGTTAAATTTAAAGGTTGGTTACATTAATCAGGTTTCTGTTTAATTCTTTTTTTAACGTCAGGCCATCAAATGAGTTCCCAATCCGACACAATTATAAAGCCCACGGTAGTGACTAATCGAGATTGTTTTAACAATGAAATCTCATGTAGATATTATACTCGCCTGGACAGAAGGGAGTCGTAATCTTAATGGGAACAAGGCTACCGATCATCAGTTGGAACAGGGTATTAGTGCGCGATGTTTGAAAATATAATCCATATCAATTCAATCTCCATAATTTTGATTTTAGATATCGTAAAGAAGTTTAAGCAGCATCATAGATATATATGGTTATTCTTGATACTAATAATTAATATAAACTCTGAAGATGCATTATATTTAAGGAGGAAGATATATCTACGGATATCTATAGCACTCAACAAATAGTCAATATAAAGATTGATAACAACGACCCACTCCGATGTGTGTCCTCCGCAAAATATTCACTATAATGATGTTGTTTGAGTACTGTCACTTTCATTGATACTCATCGCTTCATATATCTCCATCAAATACTTTATTAATTCACATCCGTTTTCTGTAGATAAACACGGATTTATTGTCAAAATAGTCTAATATAAGGAAGCCGCTATGTAACCTTTATATTCTACAGGCCATAATATCGGTGCTAACTCTGTCAAAATGCTTGGCATACATCTAGAATTTGTGGCATCATTATGTAGAATGGTTACCCCTAGTAAGGAAAACGGCATTAATAGGATATTTTTCTAATTTTAATGAACAGGGTGTAAGTGTACATATATATTCCAATTAATACCTACCTGCTACTGCACGATCATGAATCCAACAGACCGAGCATGCGGATGATAACATCCATCATTAATGATAGCCTGGATACATGACTCGCGCTTCTTCAAATTTCAAAACTAGCTGTCTGACTCTTTGCATATAGCAGAGATGCGGGTGTTTGCCATGGAGGTTTCATCTCTGGAATACACGCTGAAGTCATTTTACACTGGCGTGGAATTGGAAACAAAGTAAGAGATTTTGAGGAGGTGAAAGTGGGTGGTCTAGCGATGTTGAGATACTCTTCAGTCTGATTACATATGTAATATTGCACGTTGATTACACCCTTGACTAATTATTTAGAACACCCATTACAGGCACACTTATGCATCAGGGTCTTATCAACGCACTTGCTCAAAGACTTTCTGCCCTACTTATATTAACACCAATCAGAAACATGCTGAGCGGGTCCTGGTAATTACTGATATAACAATAATAAACTATTTGTGTGGTTGATATGAGTTAAAAATCAATAATTCAATGTATGATTGGAAAACTTTTGGTCACATAGAGCTATTTATCGGTCAATCCAATTCTGGATGAATATGGGTCTTCAATACCCTTAATTAAGCAACTGGCTCTAATACCCATGCAATGATCACGAATGTGTCGAATTTGTTAATATAGTTATTATGTTATCCAGTTTAATACTCGTAACAGGGAGGGTAAACTGAAATTGTTTGGTGTGGTAGATTTTTCAAAGTCTGTCAGGTGAATATACTTATTATCTCTTTCATAACTTTTTCAACTGCTTCGTCGAACTTTGGTTTGAGAATTCACAGGGCTATGCATTTTTACTGATAATAAGACTAGCCCAAAGAAACTTTGATAGATTTTGTAATAAGATTTAGGTAGCTATTCTGCTCCCCTAAAATGTTTCGGAAATGTGATCCTGTGTTTTGAATTGGTCATCCAGCACATGGGCTATACTGGCTAGTATAGGAATTCGTGGGTGATGTAATCTTATGAAACGTTTTATTAATACATGTCCTAGTTCACTATCCTCAATTGATCAAAGTCAGTTTTAAATTTCAATTAAATGATAGTAAGGGTGTCTTCCCTTGCTTATTGTCCTCTTGGTGGAGGTACTGACACTTTCGTGAGGCAATTCTCGTTTGCTGTTCCTTTAAGATATTAAACAAGTTTTTATGCGCGCCGGTTGTTTTCGATGACTCTATTTACTTCGAGTGGCATTATTTTGAATCTTAAGTCTATAGGCGAGGCTCCGAAATTTGGCAAGACAAATGTCGGCATTACTAAGGTCACAATTTCACATCGCTATAGTATAGAGGATTTTACGGTATCCTCAAAGTAGGACCCTGTATGTCCCCGAGTTAAAGCGGGATCCTGCGATACCGGATGGTAAAGCCTTGGCTACACACCTTGTTACAATATGTACGACTGAGCTTTGGGATAATGTTTGTAATGTATATATAATATGTTGATTTTTTATAACTAGTCTAATAAATTTATAAGTCACGTTTATAATGTTACTTATTTGATTTATATGAAGTGAACATATATGAATATTTTATATTAATTAATTATTATGAGCGTATGGATAATTAGAATAAATATAAATTTAAGTACATTATTTTAGCTTAATCTGCAACAATACCACGTGTTTGGAAACTTAAGAGGAAGACACTGGATATTTAAGATAAAAAGATTATATAATGAATTTGATTAGACTTATCATATATAGTATTATATTGTATAATTATTAACATTTTATTATATATTAAATAAAATATATGTATATATTAAAAAATAGAGATATATATATATATATAAATAATTTTTATAAAAATAAATATATATAAATATAAAATAACTATAATAACAATAAATATTATAATTAATATAAATTATATATAATTATGTTTAGATTAGGAAACTGTATTATAATAATTATGCCTATAGAATAAGTTGTTAGTTAGAATAAGCGAAAACTAAGTATATTATATGAATTTTATAGATATCTAGATTTCACTGAATTTATATATATACATTATACTGTTATGGTGAATAGTTACTGTATTAAACTACGAAAGTGAAACTAGCATTATATATATATATCACACTGAAGATTATATAGCAAATTAATTTTTGACGACGTCTTGGATAAACATGAATATGTAGACATTATAATATACTTAATACTTTATATTTAGTTGGATAATAATATATAAATTATAGAAAAGGATATATATATATAGTATGTATATATAATATAATATAAATATATATATATATATATAATATTATATGTATGATAGTATAAAATATATATATAATTATATAGTATATATATAGATGAATAGTAATATAATAAATAATTATATATGATAATATTATATATATACATATATTAATGTAATAATATATATATTATATTAATCTATATATATATAATTATGATATATATAATATATTATATTAATATTATATATCATATATAATATAATTATATTAAATATAATTAATTTTAATTTATAAATAGTATTAAATAAATAAAATATTAATATACTAATTATATATATATAAGATAATATATATATAGATATTAATTAATTAATTGATTAAATAATATAATGTTATAATATATATATAAGGTATAATATATATATAATAATATATAAGATATTAAATATATATAGTTATAATATATATAATATATATATATATATATATATTATATTATATATTATATAATATACTATAATCCTATTATAGTATTAATAATTAATATTTTTCATTTCGAATAGTCACAATATAATATATAATTGAAAAATAAAATTAAATAATATATATATATATTATTAGTTTATCAACATGTAGCATGTTATAAATAATTATAATGGTAGTTTGTAGACCCATTAAATATTCAATATATGTATTATAATATATATTAGGTAGCTTTAAATATAAATATACGTTATGTAGTAATTATATGCGATTCGTGTGTAAATAACAAATAGACTATCTTATATGCGTTAGTGGACTTTTAGTTTATAGATAGTTTATATAACGACCTATATATTAAGGTATTAACTAATATATTTTTATTAACAGATATATAAATTGTAAAATATCGTTTTGGAATATATTAACAAGTAACGATTGATATATTAGAATATAATTAAAGTATAGGTATTACTATCTAATTGACTGATTAATTATTAGATATGTGTGAGAGATAATTAGTGCCAAATAATATAGCATTAGGGTTTTATCGGAGGGTATATGACAGGTGATCTCGGTGTATGATGTACTCAAATTGATAAGATAAGAGTAGGTTCTAATAGAAAAGCCGCTAGTACTAGTATATAAGCGAAGACAGTAAAATTAGACTATAAGGTAAGTAGTCTGTGTTATAAGTATAATTCATGCTAATTCAACGCAAGGAATAGACGCTGTAAATATTTGTAGAAATTATAGTATATTGAATAAAAGTAAATTAGCTTAGTAGTAAAACTTTGCTCTATAGAGGTAAGAGTAAAAAGTTATAGCGCTTGAGCTAAGATTAATGAAGGAGTAGTAATATAGCATATAAGCTATTATGCATGGAAGTATGAATAATAGAGAATATAGAATAAGAACTAATTGGAATATCTGATTGAGCTGAAGCTATCAAATATGAGTTATGAAAGTTGGAAGGCAGATATAAGTAATAAGATTAGTACACAGATGAATGACTTATGAAGGAGAGGATGTTGCAGATGAAGATTGATAATCCGTAGAAATACATACGTATCATAATGCGTATATGGACGTAGTAAGATCAGTGCATGGTACCCATTTGTCTATAAATATCAAACAATAGTTAAGTTACACGCCAAGTTAGCAAGCCATCATAGCACTATATTAGTCTTATACGCATGAGTTAATACATATTAACTATCCGATAGATATAATAATCGATAAATAAGATACATATCCATATATCTTATATCTAAGATGATAATTAGTAAGAAAGAGATAAAAATAATGATTATATAGAGGAAGGAGTTATATCTATAAACTTTGAACATGTGTAATAGAATAATAAAAATCAGCGAGAGGCAACATGACATCCAAAGGACAAGCCGAGCGTGTTTAGGAGTTGTGGACATAAATTTTTTAAGTAAGCTTATTAATTAGTGATATTTATAAATTAAATTGCACGTGTACAAAATTTCAATACTAATCATGTATACTTAGTGATATAAAGAGTTATTCATTAATATATAATAGCTAGATAGTCAGTATATTATAGTTATATAAGTATGCTAATAATTTAAATGAAGTGACATATATATAAGCAGAGGTATTATACGGTTACTCACTGAAAGTTACGGCTAATATTGACTGACCAAGTATCAATCATATAATATCAATATACAAATGGATATCTAGCCTATATTATGTAGAGGCATTAGTAATACAATACTACACTTTTAGCATAAGTAGTTAGTGTAGTTTAACTAATAATTAATAAATAGTTGATTATATTAGCTCTAAAGAATGATTAGTTGATGAACTACTATTTATATTACGTCACGTAGATTTTGGGTCCGTATTTCTGATCATATGTGAGTACTTTATTTTATATATCACTATATTATTAGGTCTGCTATTTATAAATATTGAGTATTATTTACAATTAATAAATAAGATTATTATTTAAATACCACTAGCATTACTCAAAAGAATTACTATACTAGACTTAGATCATTATATCCTAATAGTATAATAGTGAAAATCAATAAAGTGCATTAATTTTTAATTTATTTATAACTTACTAGAGAAATATGAAGGGTAATATATAATTTATAATATAAGTATTATACAGATAATAGTAAGTACTAAAATAAAATTATATGGTAAAATAAGTCTCATTCAAGATATTTAATAAAAGTTTCGTAACCAATATAACTAGTATATCGACACATACCTCGTATAATAGTCTAACAATATAATCAATATTATATACGTATATAATATATAATATATATTGAATGTACCTTATATACTAATTGGTAATAAAACCCCGTACTAAATAATTAATAATTAATATATATAGATATCTGTAAGATAAGGACATAAATCATAAGTTATGAAGGTTATTTAACTCGATACGCTATATAATATAGAATATAATAAAATAATATATATAATTATTATATTAAATATATATATAATAATTATTGAAAATTGTATCCATCATATTTAATTTCTTATAGTAGCTTCTCACAATTAAAACAAGTTCCTCTCTACCGAGTAGTCGGTTTTCTTCCTTTCTCACATATAGCTCCAACGGGCAGATCTGGACTATTTTCTATTTCGGACTTCTACTATAAACCAAACTTTTCATTATAGTACTTAGTATAGGTTGTATATAAAGCATAATTCCATTCAACTGAAGCGTAGTATATATATCGATTACATATATATAATATAATTATTATGTAAATACTTAACGTCTAGCTATATATATATAATAGTAGCTAGATATTATGAAGCTATCACAGTAATATATAGGTATTGATATATATTATTATCTATCTGTGTCTTATACATATATAGTGGTTTACGATAAAGTGAATGTTAAGAGGCGTATATCTATCGCTAAGAAGAATAGTAATACTGTTAGTAATATTAAGAAGATTATAAAATACGGTAAAAACCATATTATATAGGCATAGATATATATATATATTATCATAATATATATATATATATAGAGTACATAAATATATATATAATAGTATATAATATATAAATATTATATTATATGAGAATATAGTTACTTTTTGACGTTAATAAGTTAAATTATTTATCTACAGGGCATAATAACAGAATAAGGGAAAGAAGCATAAAGAGCAGGGAGCATACGGGAGTTATCTGATAGCGGCATTATATATAATCTCATGAAAATGAGTTTTACAGTACGTGAAAGAACCATAAGTTATCCTGAATGAAATATAGAGAGAAGGTATGGAATAAAATATACCGATAACGGAGAAATATAATAATTGATATTTTTATTATATATATATATATATATATTATATTGGGGTTTAATAAAATATATTTATATCTACTAACTCATATATTATTAGTATATGATATAATATAAATATAATTATTATATAAATTATATATGAATTATATAAGGAGATATTATATAGTTTATTATAAATATATGGGCTCATATATTTTATAGTTTTTAACACGCGCTTCAGATAGCCCGATGTTAACCTACCCTATGATTAAAATTGTATTCATCAATTTCATCTTTTCCTGTAACGTTCAGTAATAATACTATTTATATAATATTATACCATATATATATAGGTAATATTAATTTATCTATTACGTATTAAAGAGTATATGTTATTGATATTATATGATAAGCCTAATTACATCTCTGATGTTCATACGTTACTAAGTAGAGTATGCTACAATACTCGTCGTATATCTAACCTTTCTCTTATTTCATTCAGTTATATATCTAACACTGAACCATTCAGGACTTTTATTGCCGCTATATCTAAGAGATTATATCTCCTGTTACTCTTAATTAGTCTTATCCTTCTCTTACTGTATTTTGGCATATATGATTACTGTAACCCTCGTTATATCACGCTGTTAAATTAAAGGGGACCTTCATAATAATGATCGTACTTATATGTATATTATTTTATAAGTTATATTATATTATTATATATATCATAGTATATATATTATATTATATTATATAATATAATATATATAGATATATATATATATCAGAGTTGGGCACTCCGCTCTTATAGTCCGCTAGTCCTAGTCCGCTGAGTCCGCACCGAGCGGACTACCACAATAAGGGTGCGGGACTAGCGGAGTGCGGAGGTCTCAGGAAATTAGCGCTTGCACGTGCGGAACAAGAAATAGTTTCCGACTTTGTTCCGCAACCTTTTTAAAAATGAAAGTCATAATTTACTTATAAGAATTCTTATTTTTTAGAAAAAGAAATATAATTTTATTTTAAGTTTATAACTGATTATACTTTTAGTCTAAGACTTATTGTTCTTTAAATAATTAAACTTCAAAACCAATCTCAACCTCTTAAAGCGTGACCATATATAATAAATAACCATTTAAATTGATTTATAGACCTGAATGGCTATTACCCTCATCTATACCTTAATTAATTATATTATTACATTAATAACTAGGAATATCTAAATATATATATATATATATATATATATAGTATATAACTTATATATATAGTATATATATATATATATATATATATGATATATATGTTGTATTATATATATATAACTTATATACTATATATATATATATATATATATATATAATATACTAATATATATATATATATTTATATATTATATAATGATATAGATATATATATATAGTATATATATATAACTATATATATATAATAGATATTAATATATATAATATTATATATATATATATATATATATATATATATATATATAATATATATTATAAATATATATATATATATTATATATAATTTGGGTTTTACACAGATTGTTAATATATATATAATATTTAAATATATTATATATATATATATTATATATATATATAATATATAATATTATTATATAATTATATTATAGTTATATATATAATATATTTTACCGGCTGATTACGTAGCATTACATCGACTCTGCAGGCGTCAAGGCTTTCAGGATTCTACTAAAGTCTTGGACGGAAGTAGACCTTCTTATGGGTGGACAGGGTTTCCAAAATATTTTCAGAAGGGAGGCAGAAATATTAGGTTAGGACCTTAAAGTTAGCAATGGACTGCCTGCGAAGTAACTTGACACTCAGCACCTCTCACCAAGGACATCTTTCCCTTTCAGCATAGCAGAATTGGGTTAACTTGTTCATAAAATATAATAACCTCCCCTAGTCTGCGGCTGTAGAGCGAATATTTAGTTTGCGGGGATATTTTAGGGCCAAAGAGGTCAGCCTTAACTGATTTAATTTTAGCACCTAATCTTTTTGATAGTATAGGACCTCCTGTCCTTTTGAGAAGACATTGAGGAGGAAGAGGCAAATCTTGATATTTTGTAAATATTCATTAAATTTTTCATAATTAATATTATAAATAAATTTTTTGTAAGATATTTGGATATTTAAGTGATTTAATATTAAAATCTTTTTAAGTCTCCGACATTATTAGCTTGAGACGTGCGGACGTGCGGACGTCGCGGCGACTTGCGATAGCGGAGGTTGATGGTCTGAATAGGGCGGAGGCGCTAGCGGACTACGTTTTCGCGAGGTGCGGAGGTGCGCTAGCGGACTTACCCCTAAATGAGCGGGCGTGCCCACCTCTGAATATATATATATATATATATATATATAATATATATATATATATATCATATTATATTATATATATATATAGTATATATAATATAAATATATAATATTCAAGCTTAATTTATATATATATATATATTATATATATATTATAGATATATATATATATATATATATTAATAATTTATATATATACTATAATTATATATGTATAGTATATATATAGTATATATATATTATATATAATATATATATATATATAAACTATATAATATAATAATATATATTATTATAATATAATATATAAGTGTATTATATATTATATATATATATATATATTAATATATATATATATATAATATATATACTATATATATATATATATATTATATTATATTATAAGAAGTTTTTTCTTTCTTTTCTTCTTTTACAGATTAACATCCTCGTTACGGGCAGAGCCCCCTCTAGAGGGGTTCTTATTTAACGTCCGAACAGCAGAATATAAGCTCACATTCTTCCCACCACGACCAGTTCGAACTATATATATATATATATAAATTATATATATATATATATATATAATATATATATATATATTATATATATATATATTATATATATATATATTATATATATATATAATATATA